>CAUYQU010038420.1:0-160562 GCA_963574635.1 Cheracebus regulus
GTCCTCCCCCAGGAGCTACCCCTCACGTGCACCGTCCTTCCCCCAGGAGCTACCCCACATTGCACCGTCCTCCCCCAGGAGCTACCCCACATTGCACCGTCCTCCCCCAGGAGCTACCCCACATTGCACCGTCCTCCCCCAGGAGCTACCCCACATTGCACCATGCCATACCAGGTGCTTCCCTTCAGCCCCAGAGCAGCAATCCCCAGCACCTCCCCTTCCCCCTGGAGTGGGCAGTGTGTCGGGAAGGTTTCTGCCTGGTGCCCACCCAAGGGCTCTGGGAGCCCTTCCATGCATCCCTACATGCCTGGGGGCCCTAGGTTGCCCTAGGCCAGAGAAGATGTGCTAGGGAGCAGGAGGGGCAGGAAGGAGCCTTCCCCGAGGACAGGAGGGCATGGCAGGAGAGACAGGGATGCCTGATCAAAGGCAACAGCCAAACGGACCAGGTGGGCGACTTCTGATTGGCTGCCTGTGACATCACCAGGCTGGGCTGCCATTGGCCCCTCTGTGTGATTGGCGTTTGGAGAGGCAGTGGACGCTGGGCAGGGGTCTCCAGGGCTGGGAGGCTCTCAAGGCAGAGATGGGCCCTGCAGCCTCACTGCCCTCCTCCCCAGCCACAGGGATCTGAAACCCGAAAACCTCCTGCTGGACGAGAAGAACAACATCCGGATCGCGGACTTCGGCATGGCATCCCTGCAGGTTGGCGACAGCCTGCTGGAGACCAGCTGCGGGTGTGTGGCTCTGCTCCCTGCTGGCTCTGCATGGGCTGGGCTGGGGAAAGAGGAGGAGCCTGCGGGCTGAGAGGTCCCCAGCCCGCCTGAGCCTCCTGGCACCCCACGGGCTTGAGTCTCCCAGTACCCCCCAGCCTGGTGGTGGTGGGGAGGTGGGACCCCTGGAAGGTCTGCACAGTGAGGACAGGGGTGCGTCCCGCCCACCTGGGAGTGAGGCTGGGACCCACCTACAGGCCCCTCTCCTGGAGACCCCAGGCCGCTGCTCGGCTGAGTGGGCAGGCAGCCTTGGGCGCAGCAGAGACCCAGTGCCCCGACCTTGGTCTCCTCCCAGAAGCCCTCCTGGGGATTCAGGGAACTGGGGGTGTCTGGCACCAAAGCACAGTGAGCCTACCTGAGGGCCCCGAGTTGCACCACTGTCCTGGGGGGAGGGACTGGCAGCGCCCAGAGCCCACTGCTGACCTCTGCCCTCACCTGCAGGTCCCCCCACTACGCCTGCCCCGAGGTGATCCGGGTGAGTCGCCACCGCTATGTGCAGCCCCGCGGGTCCCAGGGTGGCAGGGACCTGACCCCAGTGGGACCCCAGCCTGCCGCACCCACAGGCGCTGCTCAGCCGCCTGTCCCGGGGCCTGACTTCCTCCCGGGCCCTCTGTCCAGCCCCGCCACGGCCCCCCCGCCCCACCCTGCACCCCCCCAACAGCCCGGCACTGCTGTCCGCAGGGGGAGAAGTACGACGGCCGGAAGGCGGATGTGTGGAGCTGCGGCGTCATCCTTTTCGCCTTGCTGGTGGTGAGACCCCGGCCCCCGCCCCAGTCCCCCTCCCCACCCCGCCCCTGCCTTCCCCCACACCCCGCACCCACCAGGCCTCGATGACCCCCACCTGCTGCCCGCAGGGGGCCCTGCCCTTTGACGATGACAACCTGCGGCAGCTGTTGGAGAAGGTGAAGCGGGGCGTGTTCCACATGCCACACTTCATCCCGCCCGACTGCCAGAGCCTGCTGCGGGGCATGATCGAGGTGGACGCCGCACGCCGCCTCACGGTGTGTGCCCGCCTCGGGTTGGGGTGGCCCCAGGGCATCGCAGGGGCGGGCGTGTGGCCGGATGTGTGGGTACCAGGGTGTGTGGACGGGGCCCCAGTGTGTGGATAGGTGCCCAGGTGTGTGGATGTGTGCATAGGTGTGTGGGTGCCCAGGTGTGTGGTCCAGGGTGTGTATTCAAGTGTGTATGGGTGCACAGGTGTGTGTGTTCAGGTGTGTGGGGGTGTACAGGTGTGGGGGTGCACAGGTGTGTGTGTTCAAGTGTGTGGGGGTGCCCAGGTGTGGGGGTGCCCAGGTATGTGGGCATGTGCTCAGGTGTGTGGTCACGTGATCAGGTGTGTGGGTGCCCAGGTTTGGGCTTGTGTTCAGGTGTGGGGGTGCACAAATGTAGGCATATGCCCAGGTATGGGGGTGCCCAGGTTCATGTGTTTGGGTGGGGGCATAGGCGTGGGCATGTGCACTTGTGGGGAGGTGTGTCCAGGTGCCTGTGAGCACTTCGACAGGTGTGGGTGTGCATAGGCACAGGTGGGTGGGTATATGCAGGTGTGGGGGGCTATGTGCACAGACAGGTGAGGCCTGGGCTGTAAGCTACATAGAAGCACTGACACTTCCCCATTGCGGCCATCTTCCTCCACACGCCCTGGGAAAAGCCCCAGGCTGTGTGAACACTTCCCCCTGAGGGAGCCTGGCAGCTGTGGGGCTGGCAAAAGCCAAAGGTAGCCCCCAGCTGCTGGTCCCAGCCTCCTCCAGGACCCCACACGTCCACTTGACAGGAGCAGGTCACCCTCTGGGCTGGCCTTTCCAGGGTACTGTTGCTCTGTTCCCAAGAGGCCACCGCCCCACACCCACCTCCAAACTGTCTGAGTCAGGGTGGAGAGAAGGGGCCGTGTGGCCGGCCGGCCCTCCCAGCCTCCTGCTCGCACCTGCGCCCAGCCCCGCCCCCGCCACACAGGTGGGCCGGGTTCTCCTGGCTTCAGCTCCCTGCTCTCCTGCCTTGGTTCCTTTTCAGAGCCATGGAGGGGCCTGGCCCAGGCAGCACAGGCACCTGGGGCTGCCCTGGCTCCAGCTTCCCTGCCTCCCGCTCCCTCTGCTCCCTGGGCCCCTGCCCCTACCTGGAGCTCCCCACCCCCGACCCCTGGCTTACCTCCTCCTGAGGTTTGCATTTTCTTCTGCACTTGGGAGAGGCGGGGGCAGGGGTGCTGGCCTTGAGCCTCTGGGAATGCAGCCCCTCCCCGTCCTCCCCCTCCCCTGCTCACTTGCCTCACCCTCTCCTGCTCTCTGCACCCCCGCGTCCCCGCCTTCCCCTCGCCTCCTAATGTGGGCTCTCTGCAACCCTCGTCCGCACTAACTCCCTGTTTCTCTTTCCTTGTAGCTAGAGCACATTCAGAAACACATATGGTATATGTAAGTAGCTTTTCCACCCACTCATCGCCTGCTTTGCCTGTCGCTGTGGCCTGGAGGCCCTGCTAGGAAAGGCTGGGGGAGGGCACTGGCCGTGCCCCGCCTTGGCCCTTGGCCCTCGGCCCTCAGTGGCCTGCGCTGGGTGCGGGGTGCGGGCAGGACGCAGGAGGCCTCCCCGGGCTGGGCACAGGGAGAGTGGCAGGATGCAGGGCCCCAGGTGAGGGCGGGCCTCCCAGCCTCCCAGGCCCGGCCAGTGCTGACAGCCAGGTGGCCTGCCCTGTGTCCACAGAGGGGGCAAGAACGAGCCGGAGCCGGAGCAGCCCATTCCCCGAAAGGTCCAGATCCGCTCGCTGCCCAGCCTGGAGGACATTGACCCCGACGTGCTGGACAGCATGCACTCTCTGGGCTGCTTCCGAGACCGCAATAAGCTGCTGCAGGACCTGCTGTCGGAGGAGTGCGTCCCGGGGACGGCAGGGGAGCCTGGGGGTGGGAGCCCCGTCATGGAGGAGCCGGTGTTGAGGAGTGCGCCCCGGGGGCGGCTGCGGGGCCTGGGGGTGGGAGCCCCGTCATGGAGGAGCCGGTGGCCCTGTGTGCCAGTGTGCCCCGCACCTCTTGCCCACTGTAGGGAGAACCAGGAGAAGATGATTTACTTCCTCCTCCTGGACCGGAAGGAAAGGTACCCGAGCCAGGAGGATGAGGACCTGCCCCCCCGGAACGAGATAGGTATGGTCTGGGGGTGGCCTCAGCCTGGCCGGCACTGCCCCACCGGGTCCAGGGACTGCGTGGCCTGACGCTGGTCTGTGCACAGACCCTCCCCGGAAGCGTGTGGACTCCCCAATGCTGAACCGGCACGGCAAGCGGCGGCCGGAGCGCAAGTCCATGGAGGTGCTCAGTGTGACGGACGGTGGCTCCCCGGTGCCTGCGCGGCGCGCCATCGAGATGGCCCAGCACGGCCAGAGGTGTGTGTGCCCCGAGGCTGCTGGCCTCCCTCCCTGGGCCCTGGCTGTGTGGCACCGATGCCTGGCTCTTCCCTGCCCATGGGCCTGGGGTCTTGGCTGAGACCATTGCGTGGGGCTGCATGGGCTGAGCTGAGCTGGGCTGGACTGGAGCTAAGCTGGGCTGGGCTGGGCTGGGCTGGGCTGGGCTGGGCTGGGCTGGACTGGACTGGAGCTGAGCTGAGCTGGGCTGGGCTGGAGCTGGGGCTGGGCTGGGCTGGACTAGGCTGAGCTGGGCTGGACTGGACTGGAGCTGGGCTGGGCTGGGCTGGGCTGGGCTGGACTGGACTGGAGCTGAGCTGGACTGGACTGGAGCTGAGCTGAGCTGGGCTGGGCTGGAGCTGGGGCTGGGCTGGGCTGGACAAGGCTGAGCTGGGCTGGACAGGACTGGAGCGGGGCTGGGCTGGGATGGAGCTGAGCTGGGCTGGACTGGAGCTGAGCTGGGCTGGGCTGGGCTGGGCTGGGCTGGGCTGGAGCTGAGCTGGGCTGGGCTGGGCTGGGCTGGGCTGGGCTGGGCTGGGCTGGACTAGGCTGAGCTGGGCTGGACTGGACTGGAGCTGAGCTGGGCTGGAGTGGAGCTGAGCTGGGCTTGGCTGAGCTGGGCTGGGCTGGGCTGGGCTGGGCTGGGCTGGACTGGACTAGACTAGGCTGAGCTAGGTTGGACTAGGCTAGAATGGACTCAGCAGGGCTGGGCTGGCAGGGCTGGGTAGGACAGGGCGGGGCAGGGCTGGGCTGGGTAGGACAGGGCTGGGCAGGGCTGGGCTGGGCAGGGCAGGGCTGGGCTGGGCAGGGCTGGGCAGGACAGGGCTGGGCTGGCAGGGCTGACCCAAGCTTGGCCAGGCTGAGCTGTGATGTGGTCATGTCATGCTTGGAGCCATCAGCCCAGCTAGCCCATCCCCTTGGCCCCGGCAACACTGGGCCTGGCTCTGGGTGGTAAGTGTGGTGTGTGTGGCCAGGGATATCACAGAACTCAGCAATGAGGAGCAGGTGTGGGCTACCCTGACGAGACCCGTGGCCGAAGGAAGGGCACCCAGGCCCATTGGTGCCTCTGCTGGGTGGGGGCAGGGCCGGGGTGCCTGCACAAGGCCCTCAGCACATCCTTGGAGCTGGCATGGCCTCCCAGGGATGAGCCAAGCACCCCTCGCCAGGTGGGGGCTTCCAGCACGTGGGGAGCACAGCAGGAGATCTGGAACCCAGGCAGTCTCTGGTCCACCCTGTGGTCTGGACCTCAGCACCCCAGGGCCTCCTCCTTGTACTGAGGATTTGGGTGCCGGGACAGGCTAGGCCTGCTCCTTGGGAACTTGGGGGAAACTGAGGAACTGTAAGGTAGCTTGGCAGCCATCAGGCTAAACTTGTTCCAGCCCCAGCCCTGGCTGTTGTACTGGGGGTCCTAGTTCCGCCGGCTCCCCGGCCATGGCCCTCTGGGAGTCCCAGGCCCTCCCCAGGTTTTCAGGCTGGCTCAGCCTCCAACCTCGGGTCCCAGACCCCTGGAACCTCCTTCCCAGGGCGTAGTCAGCCATGGCCTTGGCCCCAGTACAGGGGTCAGCCAGGAGCCTCCAGTCTACACTCCATGGCTCTGACCTTCAGTGGCTGCGTGTGACCGGTGCACCTCAACCCCCAGCCCTGTGTCTGCCTCCTGCCTGCATGGCGCCTCCGCCGGGCTCCCCTTACCCCACAAGACAGGCCCCAACAGCCCACTGCCTGGCCTCTGGTCAGTGGTGTGGGAGGCTGCCCTCCTGGTCTCTGCTGCAGCTCCCAGGCCTGGCTGCCTGGGGTAGGCGTGGGATGGGCCCAGGCGTGGACCACTGCGGGGCCTCTGGAAGCCCCTAGTCCTGGCACATCCCAGCCAGACTCCGCTCCAGCGCGGCCATCTGTGCCGTCGGCAGAGATCCAGCCGCTTGGTGCTGGGCCACACCGGACTGCTGACCAGGGACGCAGGGGTCCTGGGGGCTGGGGTGGGGCCGCCCAGGCCACCCTGCCCAGCAGTCACACGGTGCGGGGCGTGCTGTCCGGCCCGGCCTCCTCTCTCACCATCTCTGTGCGCCGGCCTGGGCTCAAGGGGCTATGCCCGGGCCTCAGAGCCGCATGGAGTTCTCGCCTGGTGTAGCCCAGGCCCTGGCCGACTGTGCCCACGTGTGGCCGCCAGTAACTGTGTTTTCTCGCTTTGTTCCTGCTGTAGTAAAGCAATGTTCAGTAAAAGCCTGGATATCGCTGAGGCCCATCCCCAATTCAGCAAAGAAGACAGGTATACACCCTGACCACCCGCGCCTGCACCTCCCAGCCCCAGACTCGCTGTCCTGCCTCAGTCCGGGCAGGCAAATGGTGGCGGGCTGGGCTGCAGGGCCCCTGCGGCGGTAGAGCCGGCCAGCAAGACAGGGAAGGGCCCTCCGGCTGCACAGAGGCCAAGGAGAAGGGGTGGGACTGCCGAGGCCAGGCTGGCGCCCACGCACCCACACACCGTGGCTCCCAGGGCCTGGTCTAGAGTCCTGCGTGGCCGAAGGCTGTGCCACACTTCCTGCCAGCCTCTGTGCTACATCCAGCACACCGCCGTGGCCTTGCTGCCCCTGGGGCCGGCCAGAGTTGGAGCGGAGCAGCAGTCCTGTGTCAGCCTGCAGGAGCTGAGGAGGGTAGGAGGTGCCACCGAGAGGCCTCTGCCTGGGGCCAGTCTTAGCCTGGGCAGGTGGCGCGGAATCCCAGGGCTGCAGCCTCTTCTCTTTGAGTACCAGCCCCGTGCCTGCCTGTGACCCCTGCCCATGTGCCCCTACCCTGCCTGTGGGGCTGGTGCTGTCTGTCCCGTCCCTGCCCCAGCAATGGTAGCTCAGCGTTCCCAGTGGCTGCCTGGCCGGACAGGACGGGCTCAGCCCCTCCACCTGGGGCGTCCGGTGCCTCTTCTGTCTTCCTCGTGGGCTCTGGGCGGGCTCGGCAGGAGCCTCAGGTCCAGGGCCTCGCCAGTGGCTGCTGCCCCCATGAGGGTCGTCCGTAGCTCCCAGCCCAGCCCCTAATGGCTCCGAGTCCAGCCCCAGCCCTGCGTGCCACCTGGCCCAGGCAGGCTGGGTTGGGCATGGGGTCCCCGCTGCTTCCCTGCCCCTTGGCTGCGTCTGGTGGGGAAGCTGGAGGGCCATCGAGGCGGGGCCCAGCCCCCAGGTGTCCGGGAGCCAGGTGTGTGGCCGATGTGGGCTCAGGGCACTGGCCCCTGCAGCGCTCCGCACAGTCCAGAGCCTGGGCCATGTTGTGGGCCAGTAAGGCCCCTCATGGCCAGCTGGCAGTGGGCAGGCCTGGTGGGCAGCACAGGGTGGCCTTTTACTCTTCTGTCCTTTTCTGTTCGGTGGCTGTCTCGGTCTCTCCCTGCATTTCCCTCCTCCAAGGATGGCGAGTGCCCCGGCACGTGGGCACCGGCTTAGTCTGTTTGGTGACAAACAGCTGCCCTGGTCCTTGCAGGAGGTAGGGGGGCAGGCGGGGTGGCTGCACACCAGTGTCTTCAGCCCAGCACACTGGGCCAGGGCCTCCCTCCTGCGGCATGCAGGTGTCCGGCCGAGTAGGCAGTGGCAGGACAAGGCCCCGCCAGCCCCAACAGCCACCCCAGCCTGGCTCTGCCCGGGCCCTCCTGGCTCTGGGCAAGGAGAGGGCCGGGTGCTGACCCAGGCATCTCATGGGCAGCTGTGGACGTGGAAGGCCAGGCTGCAGGCCCTGTGACAGCTCAGCCATGGGGGGCTTGGCAGCTGAGGCATGGGAGGCTGGAGCCAGCATGAGGCCTGGAGAGGAAGGGGCCAGATACAGCTCCCAGGAAGCCCCCATCTGTCCCCTCATCCCTCTGTCCACTCGGATGTTCCTTTGCCGTGGCCGCTGGGTGCCGCACGCTGTGCTGTGCCTGGGTGACTGGCATGGGGTGGCCCCCACATGTGGGCTCTGATGGGGGCCCCAGCGGGGCTGGGCACAGCCAGACACCCTGGGCCCTCCTGGAACGGTCAGGGCATGCAGCAGGGCCTTGGGCTGTTGAGCTGGGCTCCAGGCCTCCTGGAGGGTTTTCCTGGGGGGAGCAGAACCCAGCGCCTGCTGCTGCGATGTTCCTGGCTGAGCCATGGCCCTGTACCTTGTGACCCCCAGGTCTCGGTCCATCAGCGGTGCCTCCTCAGGCCTCTCCACCAGCCCACTCAGCAGCCCCCGGGTGAGTGACCCCCCCCAGCTCAGATGCAGAGACAGAGGTCCCGACCCGCCCAGTCAGCATGTGCCGGGGTTGGGGCAGGCCTCTGTGGACCCTGGGAGGCAGCCCCAGGCAGGCAGCAGGCGGTGCGGCCCCCACGCCCGAGTCCCATGCGGCTGCTGCTTTGCTCGAGGGCTGCTCTAACTGCACGTTCTTCTGTTTTGTTTTGTTTTTCTCGTGTGTCACCTGTTTTCTTTTGTGCTTACCCCTCCCGCTCATGCCTGCCTGCCTCCCCGCCCTCCCGTCTCCCCGCCCTCCTGCTGCTTTCTGGTCCTCCTGTGCAATGTGCATGCCGGGGACTGGGCTGCACATGCTCGCGGCTGCCCCCACCCTGCCCACTCTCTGCGCCTCCCTGTAGCCTATTAGGAAGCTTGTCCTGCCCCCTCCGCCCCCTGAGCTGCCCTTCGTGGCCCACCCCCTGGCCACCTCCGAGGAGCCCGAAGCTTGTGGGAGCGCCTCGAGGCCTGGACACGTCCTCCCTCCGCAGGCCGCCCCGCGGCCCGACCCCAAGACCCAGACCTTGCCGTGCAAGGCCAAGCTGACCGACAAGCCTCTGCAGGGCACCAAGTCCAACCCCTTCCCGGCCAGCACCCCAGCTCGGCCTCCCGCCGCCAGCCTCGGTCCCCAGCTGGCACCACCCCTGGGCCCGCCTGCCCTGTGGGTGCCTCCCCGGCCCCCACCCACTGGGACTGAACCAAACACCAAATCTGTCCCCACCATACAGGTGACCCCTCACCCCTCACCGAGGGGCAGTCCCCTCCCCACCCCCAAGGGGACACCTGTCCACACGCCAAAGGAGAGCCCGGCTGGCACGCCCAACCCGACGCCACCGTCCAGCCCCAGCGTCGGAGGAGTGCCATGGAGGGCGAGGCTCAACTCCATCAAGAACAGCTTCCTGGGCTCACCCCGCTTCCACCGCCGGAAACTGCAAGGTGAGTGTCTGCCCGGAGGTGCCAGAGCGAGGCTGGGAGAGCGCACAGACTGCTCTGGGAGGGCCTGCCCGGCGGTGCCAGACCAGTCCAAAGGGCCTGCAGCTGCATGGGAGGTCTGGGTCTGCCCACTGCCCATGGCTCGCTGTCGCAAAAGTGCCGGGCAGCAGCTCGTGTCCTGCCTGCCACGCAGGCTGGCACCCCCTCTGGACAGTCTGTGTTCCCAAGTGCACTCACTCCATGTCCTGGGCCAGGCACACAGCAAGGCGAGCTGGCCACCGAGTAGGCACTGCCTGTCAGGAGGCTCTGTGTGGGCACCGAGGGCCAGTTAGTGCTGCTGGAGAAGGCACAGCCGACTTCAGCACCAGAGGCTGGGACAGCTCCCCGCAGCCCCGGGGGCGCCTCGGCCAGTGGGTCTTCTAAGGTGGCCGGGAGCTGCGGTGGACCTGTGGCCCTGGGGGGCATCCCAGTGTGTGTGGTAGACTCCTGATGACCCTGACCTCGGCCCAAGGTAGCCGGGGCAGGGGAAGGATGAGGCAGTCACCCGGCCTTCCCTACTGTTCATCCCGTGTACACAGTTCCGACGCCAGAGGAGATGTCCAACCTGACCCCAGAGTCGTCCCCAGAGTAAGTGGTCCCTGCTTGGAGGCCGCCCGGCACGTGGCACTGGGCTGAGGGAGGGGCGTGGAACCCTTCCCTGTGGCCGACGGGGACTCCGCTACCTGGCTTCACCTCCCACCGTAGGCAGGGCCTGTCCTAGCCACTGAGTCTGAACTTGGAATGCCCGGCTGTGAGGGGAAGGCCATCCAGGGAAGGAGCCCCCAGCCCTGATGAGAAGCTTCAGCCCTTGGGGGAGCCTGGGGTTGGCTGGAGGCGAGTGGGGGGGTCCACTGGGCAGTCTCCCCAGGGCCTGAGCTTGCCAAGGGAAGAGACTTGGGGTGGTACGGGTCAAGGGAAGAGACGGGGTGGGACGGGTCTCAAGGAGAAAGCCTGTGCTGAGAAGAAAGAGGCAGGCGGGGGCAGGGGGGCCGGCCTGGTGGGAACATGCGCGCAGGGGCCGAGCAGGGCAGGCAGGCTGAAGCCTCGCCCCACCGCCTTTCTGAGCCGTGAGAGGTGCCACTGCACAGAACTGCAGCGCCCGGGTGCTGAGATGGACTGGCAGCCGCTGTGACCAGTGTCTGGGCAAAGATGTCCCCAGAGACCCCTTCCTAGCCCCCAGGCCCTCTCCCTGCCCTCCACGATGGCCTTGGTCACTGGGCAGTGTCTCAGTGACCAGGTGAGCCTGCAGTGTGACGGCACGCAAGGCAGCTGCAGAGTAGCGGCCAGGCCAGAGCTGCTGGGACCTCCCACAGGCGACCCCAGGAAATGGAGGTGTGGCCAGCTGTGGACTCAGTAAGAGAACCCTCATCCTGCTGCTGGCTTTAAACCAGGGGCCCCTGTGCAAACTGCTCAGTGGAAGCCCAGGAGCGCTGTCAGTATCTGTGCCAGGATCCCGCCCCAGTGGCCTTTCTGGGCTGGGCAGGTAGCCCTTCCAGCTGGGCACCCAGGTTGGAGGCATGCAGGCACCTTCGCAAGCCCAGAGGTGTAGAGCTCGGCAGACTTCGGAACGCTCTGCCCAGGCCGTGGTGTTGTTTCTGCCCCTACCAAAAGCTTCCAGTAACAGACTCATAATTACCTTCCTCAGAAAACGTGGAAAATGCATCCCAGTAGCTTGATGCCACTGCATTGCCTGGGCTTCTCCCCTCCCCCATCGAGACCACCCAGAGGGCCTGACTCCTCCCCGGGGTCCAGCACAGACACCTCCCACAGCCCCTCCTTGCCCAGGACTCGCTTGCTGGGGACCTGCGACAACCCTCAGTCCCAGCTGCCTCCAGCCCCGAGGAACAGAACAAGGCGCTGTATGCGCGTGGGAGGCGACTGTCTTCAGGAAGGGGTGGTTGCCTGGGACAGGCAGGGCCGTAGGCTGGACAGCCAGGGCTGATGTTCTTGAGTCTGAAGCCCCAGCTGGAAGCCCAGGCAGTTTCCAGATTGCAGCCTTGAGGGGGGGATCTTTCTCCAGGAAGCCCGAACCTGGCGGATGCGGCCCGCCTGTGAGGAAGGGTCCCCCACCAGAGTCACAGGTGACTGATTTACACAAAGTTCATCTCATCTAAAAATGGCTTTGCAGCAACACCCAGACTCACGTCCTGCCAGGCTGTGCACTGTCTGCCATGTGGGCATGGGAGGCACGGCGAAGGCCCCACCTGCCTCCTCGGCCTCCCTGGGCCCTCTGGCAACTTTCACACGTGGGACTATTTTTGACAAATGCCGCACCCCCAGGCCTCAAAGTGGAGAGTCTCGTGTATACCATCTGTCCCGTCTCTTCGATGGCAGAACATGGAACATGCAGAACGCCCTGTGTTTCTAGAACTACCTGGCTGCCCTGTGCACTTCCTGGCTCCAGGCCCTGGCATAGGGCTGGGGTCAGGTCAGGGCCAGAGCTGGCCCTTGGAGTTTCAAACCCAGAACAGCCAGCCACCCAGGCCAGCAGGACACCAGGCAGCACTGAGAGGCTAAGTGATGGCCGAGCCAGCCCCCGTGCTTGTCTGGCAGGACTCCGGGCCTCACAGGGACAGCTGCAGTGGCTGAGGAGGAGGCAGCTCCAGAAACTGGCAAGGGAAAGGGAAGCTGTGTTGCCAGGACGCCAGGAGAGGGCACCCTGAGCCCAGCCCTGCCCTGCCCCGCCCTGCAGCCCTGGTCCCACGTCCAGGCAGCGGTGGCAGGGGATACCATTAGGGAGAGCCCTCCCAGACAACGGCTGCCCAGCACATTCTGCCTGAGTTGGGGGGTGGGGGGCGGAGAAGAGGGCCTCTGCACGTTGAGGTGGGCCTGCTGGCAAGATGGGAGCAACCTTCTGTGGCCTCAAGCCACCCCCGCTCCTGTTGGAAGCCAGTTGCAGGCCCTGCCTGCTTCTGAGGGTGGGGGGCACAGGTCACTTCAGGAGCCCTGCTCCAGCCACCTCCCACAGGGGCCTTGTGAGGAGGGCTTGCCTGTGGAGGGACAGCACCAGGCTTGGGAGCGGGTGGCAGGCTGGCAAAGTGGGCTGGGGTACGGAGCAGTGCGGGGTGGGCTGGGCAGGTGGGTGGTGCCAGCCTTTCTCACTGGGCCCTGCGTCCAGCAGAGGAAGTGATGTGGGTCAGGCCCACCAGTCATGAGGTTGGCAGCACTGCCCCAGCCTGGGGTGGGGATGACCCACTGTGGTGGTGGCACCTGAGAACCGGGGTCTGCGTGGCTGTGGCGAGCCCGGAACTGCCCTTCCCCAGCCAGCCCTGGAGGTCTGGAAGTGATCTCTACAGGGTGGGGACCGGCCCTGCCAGGCTGGAGCCATAGGGAAGCCACATGGCCACATGCCCTAAACACAGGAGGGCGGCCCCAGGGGAGCCGAAGCTGCCCTGCCCAATGGAGGGTGCACAGACCCCGGCGTCTTCTGAGGCTGCTCTGTCTGGTGGGAGGACACAGCCCCCAGCGTCTGTGCTGTACCTGTCCTGCCACTGCCTGTGTACAGCTTCCTGGTTTCCCTAGCTCCAGGCTGGGCACCTCAGCCAGGATGCCACTGGGCACCTGACTAGGGCTTAGCCAGAAACATAAAAGCAAGGTTGAGGGCACCCTACTCCCCTCTCCTTTTCTTCCCAGTGGGGTCTCTAGTGAGTGTGCTGCCCACAGCTCTAGGGAGCCAAGAGGCACCAATTAGGACCATGGAACCTGGTTAGGGTCATGAGTTAGGGCCATGGTGAAGGTCAGGGTATTCGGGTTAGTGTTAGGGCCAGGGTTAGGGTGTTGGCGCCAGGGTAAAGGTCGGTCAGGGCCATGGGTTCTGCCTGGCACTGTGGAGAGCTATTTCTACCGCACGAGAATTGAGGAATTCGCCATTCCAACCCCAGGTTTGAGGGAGGCAGGAGTGTGGACGGCACCACGCCTCCATCCTCACAGCCTGTCTCCCACTGCCCAGGCTGGCCAAGAAGTCCTGGTTTGGGAACTTCATCAGCCTGGAGAAGGAGGAGCAGGTCTTCGTGGTCATCAAAGACAAGCCTCTGAGCTCCATCAAGGCTGACATCGTGCACGCCTTCCTGTCGGTGAGGCCGCAAGCACCAGGGCAGGCAGGCAGCCCTCCCACCCCCATGCCTCCCAGCCCCTCCCCACCGAGAACGGGCAGCCCTCCCACCCCCATGCCTCCCAGCCCCGCCCCCCCACCGAGAACGGGCAGCCCTCCCACCCACAGGCTGCCCAGCTCCCTGCCGAGAACAGCAGTCCCCCTAGCCGTACGCCGCCCAGCCCCCCGGAGAATCCAGAAGCCTGTCTGTCCTGACCCAGGATATGTCCACACGCACAGAACAGACATCATTCGCTGGTGGGCCTGCCTTGCTACCTTCACCGGACAGGCATTCTCTCCCGCCTACCCTCTCGAGGGAGGGGTCCCTGCCCATCTGGGGCACTTGGCCTGTGGAGGGAGGCAGGGCCTCGCTCACTGGGCCTGGGCAGCCCTAGGTGTGTGCCAGGCAGGCCTGGGCAATTGGCACATGGGGCAGGAGGCAGGCTCCAGCAGGGCAGGCTTCAGAGAGTGACGCCTCCATGAGACTCGGGGAGAAGCCATTACGAGGCCGTGACCCCAGGGACCCCACGGGGCTCTGCAGGCCCTCAGTGGACACACCCAGGCCTCGGGTATCTCAGTTTCCCGGGCCTCGCCCTGCCCTTGGAGGCTGGATGGCTCTCCACAAGGGTGGCCGCAGTCTTGAGTGGGCTTCATTTGTCTTTGCTGGGCGTCAGGTTAGAGGAGCAGAAGGACCCGTAAAGTCTCAAACAGAGAAGTGTTATTGCCCAGACTTGAGCGCCCAGTCCCACCAGGAGGCCCCTTCCCTGCCAGCCCTGTCCATGTGTGCTGTGCCCAGGCATCACAGGGACCGCCCCCACCTGCCGCCCTCGCCTCACCCAGCCTGACCTCCCACCAGGCATCACAGGCGCCGCCCTCGCCGCACCCAGCCTGACCCCCTGGGGCTGCTGACCTGCCCCATTTTCACCGCCGCCAGGCGCCCTCTCTAGCCCTAGGATCTTGGCAAGATCAGTCTGTGGCTGACTGCGGCGGCCTCTCTAGCAGGGACGGGTCAGCCTCCACCTCACTGGACACTCTGGGCACTCAGGCCACCGTTGCTCTGGCTGCAGCTGAGTTTCCCTTAGCGCCACAGGGATAGCTCAGAGCCCCTACAGAAGGCTCCAGGGGCTGGGAAAGCCTAGTGGCAGGCAGGGCAGGGCCAGGCACTTGGGCCCTCAACGTCCCCATCCCATCACTGCAGGGGACTCCTCCCCACACCATGTCCCTTCATGTCGCCCCTAGTTGCCACAGCCAACCTCAGACTCAGCGGTGGCCCTGGCCCTTCCCCTTGCCGGCCCCAGTGAGGTGGTCGTGTCCAGCCTGGACCCCATGCACTGGGTGGCCCTGAGTTCTGCTTCCTGTAGCTGTCCCCTGGTAACTGCAGAGCCCACAGGGCCAGTGCCAAGCGCCCTGGGTCCCACAAGCAGCAGGCAACTGTGGCTGAAAGAGACACCGAGTCCCAGGAAGCCCCAGCAGGAGGGCACAGTCCCAGCCCCAACCTCACACCCCCCCACTCAGTGGCAGCTCCCAGACTCCTCACCTTCCCCTCGGCTCCCACCCGGGACCCCAACCTCGGGCTGTAGGGGTCACCTCCACCTCAGGCTCCTCTGTAAGGTCCTGGCCGTCCTGTGCTGTGGCTGCCTGAGAAGAGCCCAAGGCGGGCTCAGCCACCCCTGCTGACAGGACTAAAGCTTTGGAGGGTGGGGGCTGGAAACACCCCCTTCCTGCTCCGATGGAGTCCACGTGCCCCATGCCCCTCACAGATAGGGAAGCAGAGGTGCCTGGCTGCTCAGTTTGTGCACAGTAGGGCTGGCTCTCCCCAGGGCAGCTCCCCAGGGGGTCGGTGGGGGACCCGCCAGGCCAGCCATGCGCATGATACCCCCCTCCACAGATCCCAAGCCTCAGCCACAGTGTCATCTCCCAGACGAGCTTCCGGGCTGAGTACAAGGCCACGGGAGGGCCGGCCGTGTTCCAGAAGCCGGTCAAGTTCCAGGTGGATATCACCTACACGGAAGGCGGGGAGGCGCAGAAGGAGAACGGCATCTACTCCGTCACCTTCACCCTGCTTTCAGGTGAGCTGGCAACCCTGCGGCGGCCCCAGGCCCAGACCTATGCAGGGAATAACCCCCTGTCTCCCTCAGGCCCCAGCCGCCGATTCAAGAGGGTGGTGGAGACCATCCAGACCCAGCTGCTGAGCACACATGACCCACCCTCGGCCCAGCACTTGTCAGGTGAGGCAGGCTCAGCTCCGGCCACCTTGTGGCCTGTGAGTGGGGCGTGGCCAGCTGGTACTGCACGGACGGGAGGCATGAGGACCTGGGCACAGCCTCCTGGCCCCTCTGATGGATGCCCCCACTTCCCTGCCCCAAGCTGTGGCTGCACCCCGCAGGGATCAGGGCCCTTCCCCAGCCCGGCGGGACCACCGCCTTGCCTTTGCACGCCAGGGACATAGGGCCCAGTCGCACCACACTGAAAGGTGCCTCTTGTCCACTGTAGAACCCCCCCCGCCAGCGCCAGGACTAAGCTGGGGTGCTGGGCTTAAGGGCCAGAAGGTGGCCACCAGCTACGAGAGTAGCCTCTGACGCTGGCAGGTAAGGCGCCGGCCTGTGCTGGGGCGGGAGGGGCTGCGGGCAGGTCAGCAGTGGAGCCAGGCTGGCCCTCAGCAGGGCCTTCCATGCCCACCCGCAGGTCTCAGCCCTAGACAGGCCAGGTGTGCCCGGGCAGCCCATCTGCTAGGGAGCCAGACACAGGGCAGCCCGCCAGGCCCTGGGAGGGCAGTGACAAGGCCCCGCCCTCAGGGCTCCCATCATGGTACCCCAGGAGGTCCATGGGCTGCCTGACGGGCCATGACTTCTCATCTCCCTACACTTCCTGACAGCCTGGTCCCAGCCAGAGCAGGGGCTCCACCACAGCCTCATGGGCGTATGCAGGGGAGGGAGGCCCCAGCCTGGAGGGGCCAGGGGCCAGAGCTGGAGGGTCCTTGCCACCCAGCATCCAGCAGGAAGGGCTCCCCACACTCCCCTGTGTGATGGGACAGGGCGGAATGCTGGGCACATGCACGGGCCTGGTCTGTAAGCAAGGGTGTGCAGGCACGCCTCTGAACTGCAGTGCGGCATGGGGACACTGGGTGTCACATAAGGGGAGCACCCAGCTGGGCCCTGGGGGGCCCATCCCGGCCTGCATCTCCACAGCTCTGTGGTGTGCTAGGATCACCTGTGTTTCTGTGTGGGGTCCTGGAGGCCAGAGCGGGCCGCACCATCCTCATTCCATCCTCATTCCATTGCCTGTGGAAGCCCCCCCAGAGTGTGCTTCAACCCACTGGGGGCTGGGGGCTGAGGTCCCCAACAGCCCTGGCCCTAACCCAAGCCCCAGTGGGTGGAGCAGTGGCCCCTTCTGCTGACCTTGGGAGCCATGTTGGCACGGTGGGCAAAGAGGAGCAGGGTTCCAGGTGCCCGGGCCTGCAGTGTACAGGGTGCTGCCCTACGGTGGAGGCTGTGCTGTTGGCCAGCAGCAGCCTCTGGCTCTCTGAGCCTTGAAAGCCTCCATCTTAGGGAGGGAAACTAAGGCCAAGGAACGACAGGACAGCCACCAAGCAAGGCCAGAGACGGACAGGGGGTGTCCGGGAGGGTGAAGAAACGGCCCCTGGGGTGCTATCCAGGGTGTCCTTGCACCTGAGCAGCCAGTTGGGCACCTTAGCCTGCTCCTGAATGGGCCGTGGGCAGAGCTCCTCCAGCCTGGCCCTGCAAGGTGTGGTCCTGCCCATCAGCACATAGCACTCCCCGCAAGCCAACTCCCAGCCCCTCTCCATGCCTGTCTTGGACCCTGACTTCAGTGGGGCCAACTGCAGAGGCTCTTGGGCCCGATCTGTCTCCCTTTGGACTTGGGAAGCCTACTCTGTCCCCACCATCTTGCTGTTCGCAGCCCTGCACCCCCCCTCAACACGCACACTGGACACTCTTGTCCAGGGATCTCAGCTCCAAGGACCTGTGGAAGGTGGGTAGGCAGACAGGGGCCTCCTCAGGCACTGCCCATCCTCCACGAGACCCCAGCCTGGCTGAGAGAAGGGAGGCTAAGCCCCCAGTGAGCAGGCACAGGCAGACCAGTGCACGTGTCCATCCTGTGCAGGTGCCAGGGAGGGCCTCGAGGGAGCCGCTCCTCCCAGGGCCCTGCTCCCACCCAAGTCCTGGCCTGGCAGCACCAGCATCAGGGGAGAGGGCCAAGGAAGAGGGTGCCTGCCTTGAGTTGAGGGACAGCGGGAAAGCACAGGGCCTTGGAGCTGCTGAGTGGCACAGTGGGGATGCATAGTGACTGGCACTGGCCATGGCCAGGGCAGAGTCGTCGGCCCAGGGGAGACACTGGGGAGGGGGCCACCAGCCAGGGCACTGGCCATATCCAGGCTCAGGCTGTTGGACCCGCAGCTGCCCAGGTGGCTCTTATTCCTGGCCTCACTCCAGACCCCGCCCCTTCTAGGCCCCACCCCTGGGGGGGTCCACCTACTTCTGGCTCTGGCCCCACCCAGTCTGCCCAACTCATTGCCTCTGGGGTCCCACCCACTCCTGGCCCCGCCCCCTTCCAGGGCCAGGCCAGAGGCTGCCAGCGTCCAGCCAGCCCGAGGGACGGTAGGGGCAGCCTTTCACTCACTCCCTCCCTCCTCTCTTCATTCTGTGCTCCAGACACCACAAACTGTATGGAAATGATGACGGGGCGGCTTTCCAAATGTGGTAAGAATCCCCCACGCTCACCTGGTGCCTCTGCCTGCCACCCCACCGCTCATCCCCAGTCCGCTCTGGCCGACACTCGCCGCCCCGGCTGTCCTGGCTTCCCTGTATAAATGTAGGTGCCCAGCAGCTTAGGTGTCTCTGGACCCATCCTCTACCCGCTCCTTGCCCAGCCCTAGGGTCAGGACAGGCCCAGGAAGGGCCCCCCACCAAGGCCTGAAGCCAGTGAGGGTCTCACGTGCAGGCTGTGGTCTGGGGCAGGGGCCGGTGCCCATCCTTCACTGGAGGCTGTGCCTGGCAGGGAGCGGAGGGGCCCACAGCTTGGAGCTCAGGTGTGGGTCAGGCTTAGGAAGTGGGATGGAGGTGCCTCCACTGGCACACATGGGCAGGGAGCGCAGGGCCCAGGAAGGGTGGGCTCTCCACTTACGCCCCACTCCTCCAGACTGCCCCCATCCAAGGGACCGGGGACCTGACTCTAGCTGCCTGTCTCCAGCCCCCTAGCCTGCCTCCCACACCCACCTCCTCCATGCTTGTCCACCCATCTGTCCATCTGTCTGTCTACTGCCAAACTGTGTCCAAGCTGGTTGGGGGCCGGGCTTCAGGCCTCTCTGGGGAGGTGTATTGGGCACGCCCTCTCTCTGTCTTCCACCCGGCCTCACGCAGTGGGGCCAGCAGCTGCCCCCAGGGCCCTTCGAGGCTTCAGAGCTCCCAGCAGACCCTGGTCTTGATGCTGTCATCTCCGGATTTGGGGTGGGCCAGCCCTCGTGGCTGCGAGGTGGGGAGGAATGGGAAGGGAGGGAGGGAAGGAGGAATAGTCTCACCACCTGTCCCAAGCTTCAGTTCTCCAAAGGAGCCCCGGGTCCTGTGCAACAGCTCGGAGGTGCTGGGGTCCTGAGCTCCTGGCCCCACACCACACAGCCCTGCTGGTGGCCGCCATCCCTCACCCCCGCTTGCTGCCCGCTGGGCCCCCTCGCGCCCCATCTCAGCCTCATCTCTGGGCTCCTCCCCCGTCAAGGCCCCTTCGTTCATTTGTTTGTTTGTTCTCTTTCTCCTTCTCTCCCTTCCTCTTTCTCTCCCCTTTTTTTTCTTTTTTTCTTTTTTTCTTTCTTTTCTCTTTTTGTCTCTGTTCTGTGTACCCAGGCAGCCCATTGAGTAACTTCTTTGACGTAATTAAACAACTTTTTTCAGACGAGAAGAACGGGCAGGCGGCCCAGGCCCCCAGCACGCCCGCCAAGCGGAGTGCCCACGGCCCACTCGGCGACTCCGCGGTCGCTGGCCCTGGCCCTGGAGGGGACGCCGAGTACCCAACGGGCAAGGACACGGCCAAGACGGGCCTGCCCGCTGCCCGCCGCGAGCAGCCTTAGACACACTAGCCCCCCCCCCCAGCACAGCACAGCACTGACAGTGGCTACCTCGCCGCCCACCGCCCGCCCTGCCCCGAGTGGACCCGCGGCCGTGCCGCCCGTCCGTCCATCCAGACTGTTCTCAGAGCCTGGGAGGAAAGGAAAGGGGTGTCAGGGCCGGCCTGCGGGCTCCGCCGCCCGCACCCACTCTCTTTTCTCTCTCCTGTCTCTGTCTCTGCCTGTCTCTGACGGCGTCACTTGTTTCCACTCTGATACCAGGAATTATCCCGAAAAGTTAACATGTCACCTCCACGAGGCCATCCTCTGTGACCGAAGGCAGCTGCTGCGGACCCGCCCTCCCTCCGCTCCTGCTGTTGCTGCCGGGCAGCGAGGCCCAGCCCAGCGCCCCGTCCACCCCGAGGCAGCTCCTCGCCTCAGCTCCGCACGGCCCATGGTAGGAGGGCCAGGCTCGAGCCCGGCCGACCCGGACTCCTGGTCACCTGACCCCTCAGCAAGAACAGCCTGCCTGGAGGCCTTCTGGGGCCGGGACCCCCCGGTGGGCAAAGTAGCCGCAGGAGCAGACCCCGTCTAGCGCCTCCACGCCGCACTTGGAGGCCTCCTCAAGCCTCGCAGGCCCGTGCCCCACCTCCCTGGCCGTGCCACCTCCTGCAGTCTTGGCCTCCCTGGCTGCCTCCCGTCCTCTCGTCTCACCCACGCCTCCCTTGCCTCCTCTGGGGCAGTCGTGGGCTCTGGCGCTCCTCCCTGGCTGAGGTGGAAACAGAGACACCGTGGGGCGTCAAGAGCCTTCCTGGCCGGCCAGGCCACTGGGCTGGGATCAGTGTTATTTATTTGCTGTTTTAATTTATGGAGTCTGCACCTCTGTTCAGGGAAGGGCGGCAGCCGCATTCCCTGCTGTCTGCGCGTCTCGGGCAGTGGGGGGTCCAGGGCCAGGGCACCCTCTGAAGACAAGAGCCGGCAGGGTGCAGGGGGCTGGCGAGCTACTGTAAACTTTAAAGAATTCCTGCAAGATATTTTTATAAACTTTTTTTCTTGGTGGTTTTTGGAAAAGGGTGTGCGGGTGGGGGCGCCACAGGGGCAGGGCCAGGTTTTATGTCTCAGCCCCGGCTCCCGGTTATTTCTGCACACTCGTCTAGTTAAAAGATGGCGCGGTTCCATCTGTCCTGGGTTCCGCTGCTCACCGTGGAGAAGCGGCTCCACCTCTGGGGGATCAGGGCATCTCAGAGCGGGCAGCAGTGCCCATGCCCCTCTATCGAGACCCAGGCTGGAGCAGTCTTGGTTTTGTGTCCAAGGGTGAAGGGGTAGCAGAAGGGCCCTCCCCACACATGGGACGGCAGGGGCACCACGCACGGGACGGTTTTAAAGGACAGAAAGAGCCAGAGGCGCTCCTCTGCTGGGTGTTCTGTGCAGAGCGCAGGGTGGAGTGGGGGCTGCAGGCCCATCCTGCTCGGTGCCTGCCGCCCTTGCCTCACCCCAGCTCCAGCTTCTGGGTTCCCGTGTGCCTGGCCTCCCAGGTGGGCACAGTGCCCAGGTGCAGCAGCCGGGAGGGTGGTGGCGGTTCTGATGCATGCCTTTACTACGGAGTCCATCTGCTTCGGTGCCCCTGCCTCCCACTCACCTCGTGTATCAATTTTAACGCTTCTGTTAACATCAGACCTCTGCCACAGGCTGGGATTTCTACACATAAGAGCAAAGTCATATAGGACAGCAAACGCCAGGTGGCACAGGCGGGAAGGGCTCTCCACGGAGACAAGGACACCAAGCAGTGCCCCTCGCCCACCTTCTGCTTCTGTGCTTCGGACACATACGGACTCCAGCAGGCACCATGGAAACGGGCACGCCCTTGCAGTGTACCCCTGTCACATACTGTGAGCAGCCGCAGCTCTGGAACAATAAATCCCTTCCGCAAAGACACCGACGCAGCTCTTCATCCGGGCAGGGTGGGCATGCAGGGCTCTGGGACAGCCCGGGATGACAGCTCGTTCCCCACTTGCGGCCCCTGGGCTGCACCAGTGTGAACGCAGCTTCCCTCTGCCCAGCTGAAGAGGGTGAGGGTCCGGGCAGCCAGAGTCAGAGGTCACTTCCAATGTGGGGGCCATCCCCCAAGGCTGCCCCAGCCTGAGCTGGGCTCCCATTGAGGGCTGGGGAGGAGCGCTCTTTGCACAGCACCTCTGCCACCACCACGAGGCCTCCATGGGCCACCCTGGGCCTGGGCGTTTTCCTGGAGAAGGAGCCTTCTTCCCACTCCTCACTTGGGAAGAATCCGGATGGGGTGCCGTGACCCAGCCTTGGGAGCAAGGGGCCCAGGCTAGGCACAGCCCCTGGAGCTAGAGCGGGATGGTCCAGCCATGCCTGCCACAGAGGACAGCCAGGGCCGTGGGCTCCACTGGCACAACGCCCTGGCCTAGCTGCCCATCTGGCGCCGCAGCAGAAGGGCGGGTCCAGGCCCACGTTGTGAGGCCAGTAGTAGCTGGGAGTCCATTGCAGCCTCCAGGAGCAGGCCTCAGCAGGGTCTGGGCAGAGACTGCGGCGTCCACAGAGCTGACCTGGGAGGCTGATGCCCACTCCCCTCATGTGTGAAGGACTCAGGTGCAGCCAGACTGCACCCCACTGTCTATCATTGGAGCAGGTGCTCCACGCAGTGGCTGGGGTGGGGGCCACATCCCTGGTCTCAGTCCAACAGAAGCTAGTAGCTGCCCCACCTCCATTGTGACAAAAAGCTCCCAGACATTGACAGAGTCTCTTGGTGGGGGACAGAATCACTGCCCTGAACTTTAAGCTGTGCCTGTGCCCATTTCTCTGGAGGGAGCCAGGGGGCCACCATGTTTGTCAGGCTTAGTTAGCTCAGGGCTCCGCTCAGAGCCCAGGACACAGGGAAGCCGGGCCATCCTCCTCTGCCTGACCCTGGGCTGCCAAGTGGCTCACAGGAGGTGGGTGCCCTGAAGAGAAGGCACTTGGGAGGGTCCCAGGGAATCGGGCTGCATTCCAATCTCTGGATCACACAGTGTCCAGGTGCATCTCACTTTAAGAAACAGGTTGAGAAAAGGAACGTGGCTGCCTCGGTTCAGCGTGGCACAGGACACTCTGTGGGGCGCAGGCTGCTGGCCCAGACTGGAAGCCTTCCTGACCTGTGTCCCACACGTGCTTCTCTGGGAGCGGCTGACACACACTCCTGGGCCTCCGCCCAACCTTTGCGTGTGAAGTCAGCCTTCTCAGGCACGTGGCTGGAGGCCCAAAAGGAAAGTGTGTCCAAGAGTGCTGCCTGCTTCGCGCTCTGCTCAGGAAGGGCTGCGCCCTGCAGTCCCACTCTGACACCAAGCTCTCTTGGTTGTAAATAACAGAACTCAAAGCAAGCTAAGCCAGAATCCGTTAGTATTTGTATAAAAAATGAAAACAAATACGGCAGGACTTCTGATAGGGCAGACGAGTCTCACTCTACACCAGTTGGTCCTCACATCATTCCTATGAAGTTAACATGGAGATTGGAAAAAAAGGGATGTGGCCATGGGTCAGCCCGCCTAGTTAGAGGACAGCTCCTCAGTCCCAGTCCTCGGTTCTCAGGCGGATAATCTTGACAGGCACGTTTGGGGTCAGAGCCTGCCACCGCCTGGCCTGACAGCTGGGCCCTGGTGACAAACCAACTGGTGAGCCCACCTATGGGACGGCAGGTGGCTGGTGGAGGACAACAGTCTGGCCCACCTCCCACACAGGACTCAATGCCAGCAGGTGGGAGGCGGGTGCTCCGGGAAGGGGCCTGCACGCAGCAGCCCAGGCCTAGCTCTGAGCCTGCCCTGGGCTTTTCCCACAGTCACTGAGGGCAGAGGCACAGAGCCCCGGCCTCCTAAGCTGTAAGACGGAACAATTCCTGGTGCTACGAAGCTTCAGAGCTTGCAGGAGGAGGCTGACGCCCACATGCCACTTCAGGGTGTAGCGTTCCAGCTGCCCAGAAAGTTCCAGCTGCCCTGCTCCCACCCCCTACCAGGGAGTTCACCCAGGTGGCCTGGCCCTGTCTCCCATCCTGCCTTCCTCCCGCGCTCCAGTGGCGTAGTGCCCAGGCCCTCTGCCCTCACCCCAGGCCATGTTCAGTGCTTCCCACTCACTCCAGTGACTTCTCCTCCCAGTTCAGCTTCCCTTCCCTGGATCCACCCCACCCACCACCAACCTAGGTCTCTTGGTGTGATTTGGCAAGGGGTCAGGTCAGCAGAGAGCCAGAGAGGAGGCCAACAACAGGAGGAAGAGCCAGTGGCGACCTTCCAGGCAGCGGAGCCTGCTGGAGAGTGGGGGGAGGGCCTGACAGACATGCAGGGAACATGATCTGAAGGGCCACCTGCATGCCGGCTGGGCCCAGGGCGCTACAATCTACACGGGGGTCTCATGCTGCAGAGTTGCCCTCTTGTGCCCCATCCCCCAAGACCCTGTGAGAACACCTTGGCCCGCTTGGTAGATGAATTACCTCCTGTGGTTTCCTATCACCACCATAGTTAAGCTACCGCAGACTAAGAAGCTTCAGACACCAATACCTCACAGCTCCAGAGTCAAGGACTGGGCAGGCCTCACTCAAGGAGTCTCCCTGGTCTAGAATCAAGGTGTGCTCCTCCTGGAGGCCCCGGGGAGAGTCTGTGGCCGCCTGCATCCCATGGCCGGGGGTCTCCACCTTTGCAGCCAGGAGCGTGTGGGTGGAGCCTCCTCACAGCTGTGTCCACGCGCCCCAGCCGGCCTCCAGCTTCCAGCTTCCACAATGAAGGCCTCTCATGCTCTCACTAGGCCCAGACCATCCCTGCCTCTCAGGGTCACTGGCACCCTTAATCCCATCTGCTGCTTTCATTCCCATTTACTGTGCTGGGTGGCAGGCTCACTTCCACGGGACTAGGATGTACACATACCTGGCGGTGAGGGAGGGACGTCTTACGCCGACCACAACCTACCCTCCGCCACTGCTGCTTCACACGCATCCCACGTGCAAATGCGCCCTTCCCCTCGTGGCCCCAACAGTCTCCACTGAACACAGCACCCCATCCAGTCCCAAACCTCACGTACATCTCATCAGCTCACAAGTCCCAAGTCACACCCTTTAAGCCACCCGGATCAGGCATGGGTGAGACTCTGGGCATTCCACCCTGGGGCAATTTCCCTCTATCTGTGGACCCCTAAAGCTAGAAAACAAGTTACCTGCTCCCAAAATACAACTGGAGGACAGATGCAGAATGCCAGTCACTGACACCCCTGTTTCAAAGAAAGTCTGGCTGGCTGTGGGGGCCCAGCACTTTGGGAGGCTGAGGCAGGAGGATCACCTGAGCCCAGGGGTTCAAGACCAGCCTGGGGAGTGAATCTGTACCTCTACAGAATATTTCAAAATCAGCCAGGTGTGATGGCTCGCAGCTGTGGCCCTGGCTACTTGGGAGGCTGAAGGAGGAGGATCGCTTGAGCCCGGAAGTCTGAGGCTGCAGTGAGCTAGGATCAACCCAGTGCTCCAGTTTGGGTGACAGTGAGACCCAGGCATTCATGTATATGTACATATGGACGTGACACACACGCAGAGAACTACAGGTGCCTGTGTCGTTCCTCCCAAGAAATCCAAAATCCAGCTGGGCAC
Source organism: Cheracebus regulus (assembly GCA_963574635.1). Taxonomy (NCBI): domain Eukaryota; kingdom Metazoa; phylum Chordata; class Mammalia; order Primates; family Pitheciidae; genus Cheracebus; species Cheracebus regulus. The sequence continues at coordinate 25,090 of CAUYQU010038420.1, forward strand.
ACTCCCTCAGGTCCCAGCCAGGCCTGGGAACTCCCTCAGTGGGTCCCGATCCCTGCTGCGCCTCAAGACCATGCTCTCCTTTTATGAAACGTGGCAAGTGTTTGCAGCTGAACAGTTTAGTCTGCTTCCTCCCCGATCATTTTTGGGGGCCCAGGAGCCTCTCATCACATCCCCTCTGCCTCAATCCAAGCCCACTGAGTTTCTGATGGTGTAAATCACCTCATGGTTCTCACAGAGCTTCACCCCACAAGTGAAGGGCTGGGGCCCATGGCGGGTCCTCCCACAGCCGTCCCTGCTTTCGGCATCTGCTCGGGTGACCTGGGGCATCCACTAGCCACAGGCTCACTCTCCTCCAGGAGCTCCAAGCACACATTCTGTCAGCGTCTTTAACTGAGAATTCCCGAAGGCATCTTCCTTCACTCGAGGCTCCCTCTCACGGCCGACCTCAGCAGTGAAGGGAGGGGCCAGGCTGCGCCTCCGGTGCCTTCCACGAGGCCTGACCACCCGCACACGGCAGCAGGACCGAGTGCAGCTGCGCCTCTCCCCGACGGGCTGGGCTCTCCCCGGCTCCTGTTCCTTCCTTTCTAAGCTCCCACCCACACCGTTAACCCCCGTGTCTCAAGACGGGCGGTTCACAGCAGCTCTGACTCTTCTCAGAACCTCGACCCCCCAGCCCCTCGAGCCACACTCACTCCCATCCTTCTACTACTGCTGGTTTAAGGGTGTCGTGGGCTTTCTCTATCACCCTCAAAATTCTTCCAGCTTCTGCCCAATTCCAAAGCCACTTCCACCTTTCTAGGTGTTTGCTACAGCAGCACCTCATGCCTAGAACCAAAATCTGCCTTCATTTCCTGTTGCTGCAGTTGCCATGAACTTCGTGGCTGGAGACACAATGAACTTATCTCAAACGGGCCTCACCGGGCGAGTCGGCAAGGCCCATTCCTTCTGGACTCCCTCCTTCCCCAGCTTCCGGGAGTTGCCTGCGCGGATGACTCAGGCCCTCCCACGTCCACGCTGCGCTGCCTTCCTCCGCTGCCTGCCTGCTCAGTGCCCTCGGCCCTCCTAACAATACTGGGCCCATCCAGATAGCCACCCCATCCCAAGGTCAGTGATCGGGAACCCTAACCCCTCCCCATCCTGAGGTCAGTAAGCAGGAACCTTGACCCCTCCCTGTCCTGAGGTCACTGATCAGGAACCCTGAGCTCCCCCATCCCGAGGTCAGTGAGCAGGAACCTGATTCCATCGGCAACTTCTATCCCACTGTGTTATATAAGGCAACACACCGACAGGTGCTCAGGATTATAACATGGATCTTTCTTGGGGACCATATTGGGGACCATCATTCTGCCTTTCAGAACAGAGACCACAGAGACTGAGTGAGCCAAGACTGCAGGTGGGGCCGAACCCACACCACTGAGCTCCCCCACCTCAGTGTATAGGCCTCCTGTTCAGGGAGGGAAACTGAGGCAGAGGCAGGAAGGCTTGGCCAGGACTCCAGGTTTTGTAAGAAGCCATCCCAGTGGAGGAGAGCACACAGCACAGTCCCCTCAGCCCAGGAGCAGGACGGGTCCACCAGACTCCTAGCCGAGCATCAAGTGCCCCTGATGCCAGCCCTCATCCCAGCCGAGCAGCAGGTGCCCCTGACAACAGCCCTCATCCCAGCCGCCTGAGCAGCAGGTACCCCCACCAGCCCTCATCCCAGCCGAGCAGCAGGTGCCCCCGACGCCAGCTCTCATCCCAGCCGCCCGAGCAGCAGGTGCCCCCGATGCCAGCCCTCATCCCAGCTGAGCAGCAGGTGCCCCGCCAGCTCTCACCCCAGCCGCCCAAGCAGCAGGTGCCCCGCCAGCTCTCACCCCAGCCGCCCAAGCAGCAGGTGCCCCCACCAGCCCTCATCCCAGCCATGCAGCAGGTGCCGACGCCAGCTCTCATCCCAGCCGCCCGAGCAGCAGATGCCCCCAACGCCAGCCCTCATCCTAGCCAAGCAGGTGCCCCCGACGCCAGCCCTTATCCCAGCTGAGCAGCAGGTGCCCCCGCCAGCCCTCATCCCAGTAGCCTAAGCAGCAGGTGCCCCCGACGCCAGCTCTCATCCCAGCCGCCCGAGCAGCAGGTGCCCCCACCAGCCCTCATCCCAGCCGAATAGCAAGTGCCCCCGAGGCCAGCTCTCATCCCAGCCAAGCAGCAGGTACCCCCAACGCCAGCCCTCATCCCAGCCACCCTTCCCAAGGGAACGTGTGCCCGTGACTCCCACGTGCCCTGGGGACCCTGCAGCTGCATCCTGAGTGTGAGACCAACATGAACACGAGCCCTGGACACTTCCTGAGGCTGTCCCGCAGGCTCCACACATGCTCCATCTGAGGCTGCCTCCAAGGCTGCAGCTGGAATCCCGGCGTCCTCCTGGTCCCTCTAGCGCAAGTAGGGATGGCCCTAAGCCCCCTGCACCCCACAGCACTCAGTCCGATCCTCTCCCCAGCCTCTGCCCAGCAGCCAGGCCCCAGGTTCACCAGCACACAGGGACCCAGGCTGTGTGCCCCACTCGCTCCCTATGGCCTCGGACAGGAGCTCCCTGCACACCCCAGCAGGGCCTTAGCCAAAGAGGCAGTCCCACCAGGCCTCCCCTGCCCTGCTCCTGCCCTCCTTTGCCCAGGGACTCCTTGCTGCTGGTACCTGCCTCAGGCTCCTACACTCAGCCCCTTCAGTCAAGTTCTGTGGGCATCCTGGGGCCTCCATTCTGGGGGTCCACAGAGAGCATCAGGAGACAAGGGTGGGTGACACCCAGCAGGCCTCTCTCTGGGAACTGGGATTGGCTCCAGGCACTGTACCTTGGGGCATGTGTGGATGTCGGAGGAGGTACCCCCAGCTGACTCCAGCCATGTTCTGAGGAACCCAGAAGCTGTCAGCTCTCGGGATGGGAGGAGAGACGGGGCAGGGGAAGGGCCTCTGACCTGCAGCTCTCTCCCCGGAAGAGCCAAGACCCAGCCTGTTGGCCACAGGTGCATCCTGCAGGCCAAGCCCGGGGCCAGGGGAGCACCACGACCTGGGCAGGCCCCACTAGCTAAGTGGTGGGGGTGGGGGTGGGGTGGGGCTGCCCCAGGTCACTGTCCAGCAGGCGCCATCGGCAGGGGCCCACAGTCCAGAGGTAGGTACCAACCAGGCCCTAACCTGGGAAGCCCTCTCTTTCTGCTTCTCAGCCCACCCAGGTCCTGATAAGCTCCAGGCTTCAGCTTAGGGCCCCCTCCCTGCAGCATGCGCCCACCCACTCCCAGGCTGAGGACATGAACCTGCTTGCCTCGGGCCCAGCCCCTGGGCCACACTGTCTCGGCCAGCAATGGCCCCTGCAACAGAGCCGTCGCTTTGGGCTGGCCCAGAACCCTTTGGAGAAGATGCTCCCAGCTGACTCCAGCCACATTTGAGGGTCCCCGCCACCAGCAAGGAGAGAGGCAGGTGGCTGAGGCAGCTGGGGAGAGCAGGAGACACGGAGTGTGTGCTTCCCCCACAGCACCTGCGGGCTGGCTATGGACCCTCATAGGAGTGAGGGGCGAGTCTGCCCTGACCCCAACTCTCAGGGCAGCCTCCCAGGTGCCTGCTCCTGGGACTGCCCACCAAGGAAGTGGCCAGGCTGCCCACAGTGGGGGCGGTGGTCACCGAGACGCTGAGATGCACACAGCCTCTGACCTGAGAGGATTCTTTTTATTAAGAGTGAACAGATGAACTAAGGTAAGCGGGTCTCAGCCTTCTGCTGGTGCAGCAGCTCCACGCAGGGCCTTAGCCCTGTCCTGGTCCTGCCTGAGGACTGCACCATGGGCGTTCCTTGGGCACAGAGAAGGCAGCAGGAAGGGGCAGCAGGAGCAGGTGCAGGTGTGGGGCACCCCGCACCCCAGGCCTTGCCCACCTCTGAGCTGCCAACAGCCAAGACCCTGGCAAGGCCGAGAGGAAGGGGCGAGCAGGGAGGAAGGGGTCTCTGTGAAAGCAAGCCCCACCCCCAAAGCAGAGCAGAGACCCAAATCTGCAAATCACGCCCTCCTGGGGGAGGCGCCTCCCCCAAGAGTTCCTCCTTTGAGGCCACCAGCACCCCGGGTAGGGCAGGGGCTACACGGAGACCAGAGAAAGGAAAACCCCACAGAAGAAACTCAAAGCGTCAGTCCCACGTGTGTCTGCGGAACGAGCAAACGGGCCCAAAGGCTCTTCTCTACAAACGGCACGCATCCATCTGACAGGGGCCGCAGGACATGGCCGGGCCATCTGCGTCTGTGCAGCCCACACCAGTGCAGCCGGGGCCCTCTCAGACTCGCCGCACGTGTGCCCAGCACGTGTGCACGCACAGGTGCACGGAGAGGACACACACCACCGTCTCTTTGCACACGTGCGCCCCTGTCCGGCCTGTGAGGCTCATCTCTCCTTCACATGGTTCTGTGATCCTGGGACCCCGCTGCCGGCCCCGTCCCCGCCACCCCCACTGTGGACCCCGCCGGCCCCACTGCACAGCACCTCGGTGAGGTCGTCCATGATGGCGGTCTCTTTGGGGTCCAGCAGGTTGAACTCCCGGGCAAAGAGGATGAAGTGGACGTACAGCGTGTTCAAGTGTCCGTGCAGCTCAAGGGCCAGCGTCTCCTTGAAGTGGGCCCAGTAGATGTGTGCCAGCACGTGGAAAAGGTGTCTGCAGATCTTCCTCACCAGGGACTCAAAGGAGCTGGGGAATTCTCTGCCTGGGGGAGGCCACAGCGTCAGAAGCTGCAGACATCCCTTGGCCCCAAGAGGCCGGGCCCCTGGCACATGGCATGGTGGGTCTAGTGCCTGCTGCCCCACCCTGACCCTGCCACGCTCTGGGCTGCAAAGCCTTGGCAGCAACAGCAGCACCACCTGGCCTTGCCAGCCCCGAGGCTGGGCTGCTGAGGCCTCCCTGTGAGCTCAGGCTCCGGAGCTGCACCTGCCCTGAGGGCTGGGCACTCGCTGGGCCATACTGGCCCTCCTCCTCAGGGAGGGGCCTGTGACCAGGCACTCGGGACCCCATGTCTCCCCAACAGACACTTGGGGCCCTCTCCCGGGCTGGGAGGGAGAGGCGATGGTGGCACAAGCCTGTTGTCCCCTGCTGTCCCTCTGGCAGCATAGGAGTGGCATGGAGCCCCACCAAAATCTGGACACAGGCTTGGCAGCTGCTCCCTGGCCCAAGTCCCCACAAGCTAGACAGTGACAGCAGCATGAGAGGCAGAGACTAACTGTTGGGGCCATGTTCAGCTGCATGGCCCAGAAGGCCAGTGAGACGGCCTTCAGCCCTGGCTGGGCTGACCCCTGCCCAAGGGCTCCAGCCTCACCCCACAGCCCAGGTGGCCCCATGCTAAGCAGGGGCTGGGGGGCACAGCCGCCACCCTCTATGCCTCTGCCCCTTGCAGCAGAGCCTTGGTCGCTTGCAGCCACGTCCTGAATGCCCCTTGCCCACGCTGTGAAGATGACCACCCAGTGCTGGACGGGGGAAGACGAACCATATTTTGTGGGGAACACGTCCTCGTCCGTCACCAGCTTTTGCACGGAGCTCATGACGAAATCGACATACTGTGGGGCCGTGCACTTGACCTTCTTCCCCCGCTCATCATACCAGTAGTACTGTCTGTGGGGACAGAGACACGGTCAGGCTGTGTGCCCGCTGCACACCCACCCAGCCACTGGGTCCCACCCGTCCACTGGGTCCCACCCATCCAGGTCATTTGCGGGCAGAGGTGGTGCCAGAAGCAGAGGTGTGGCAGACGGAGGTGTCTCCCTCCCCAGGCAGGCACACTCCCCTGACGTCTACAGGGACCGCCCTGCACTCCACAGAGGGATCGGCCTGTGCCGACTTAGAACTAAGCCAGGATCACACTGGGGACCCTGCCAGCCACATGGCCAAACACACGTGTGATCAAATGAAGGGGTCATCTCCATTTTCTCTATTCCCAAGTGGCTTCAGTTGTATTCACTTAAACAAACGTGCGGTTTTTCTGTCGTATTTTAAAAGCACAGAGGCTCCTTCTCTTCCCGGAGGTTGTGCTGTGACTTGTCAGTCAGGCTCCACCCTCTGGGAGCGTCCTTCTCACTGCTGGAAGCCAAGCCTCTCTCCGGGGGATCCAGGAGCATAGTGGCCTCTGTGGGCACCTGCAATCAGCAGCCTGGCAGGGACAGGGCCCACCCCGAGGCCCCTCTTGTCCCAGTACCCAGGGAGCCCAGTCTTCATGTGAGACTGGCGGCCCCCGAGCAGGCTGCAGCATCCCAAGGACATGGAGACCCTGGGTTTGCCTCTTACTGTTGGGTCCAGCCATGACAAGGCTATGTTCTAGTTCATGTTAATATAAGGTGACCCCCAGTCCCTAACACCCCTCCTTCCAGAGCATAACACCAAGACTCCAGGCACCCACCTGGAGTCCACCACCACCCCCACAGCGCTGGGCCTCAGTCCTCCAAGGCCATGCCCGCAGCAGCTGCACCGCAGGCCTCAACCAAAGCGCACTGGGGCGATGCCGCAGCCCCACCCGCAGGCAGTGGAGAACACTGTGGTGGGACTGTTGACACCTGAGACACGCCAACACTACGGGTGGGGTTTCCTCCCGGAGAGCCAGCTCCCAGCTCACCACAGTTGGGAAGGGGCCACATGGCACGGGGCAGTACCGGCCACTGAGCAAACACCCCCGCCACAGCATGGCCACAACCAACATCGCCTCCACTGCCCAGCCAGACCGACAAGGAGCCTCGCAGTGCCAGGCTCCACACAAACCGCTCCCACCCCACTTCATTCAGCCACAGTTCCGCCTGGAATGGCCCCAGATGGGACAGCACAGAGAAGGACGGACCCAGGCTCCACTCCAGAGGCTGATCTCTCAGCTGGCACCAAGGCATTGGGACTCCAGAGCCCACCCAGCACCTGGGGAGACGCCCTGAGGTCTGAGACGGGGCCACTGGGGGTGCGGCCAGAGAAGCCATCCTTCTAGCTGGACATGGGGCCTCCGGTGTCTCTGGGTACCCCTTTGCTGTGTCCAAAAAGCCCCTCAACCTGTGCACTGCAGGTCCAAGGGGGAGTTACCAGTTACCAAGAGGCTAGAGGATGACACTGCAAGCCCTGCATGCTGGGACCCTGCCCTTTGCAAGAAAAATGGCAGCCAGGCCACCTCCCCAAACCACCAGGGTCCTAGGACAAGCCCCTCCCAGGCACCCACCTCCAGAACTAAACCAGGAGCTCTCATGCATGCTCCATGCGGGGCTGAGTCAGGCCACCTGAAGGGAAAGTGCTGCCCCAAAACAGACAGGCCACGAGGATGGGGACGCAGCACCCTCATCTGCCTCTCAGGCGCCATCCTCCCCACAGGAGAGCTCTGTGTGACCTCCACACCCACCTGCCAGGCTGCAGGCCTCACCTGAGGCATCGCCACTGAGCTGTCAGACCCTCTGAGAAGGCAGAGACAATAGTCCTTTCGGCATCAGCTCCTCGAAAACTATGTGGAGGATGCACGTATTCCCACTGTCCTGGGGTTCCCAGACGGTACAGGGTAGGCCTGGGCCCTCGAGGGCCAGGTTGAGGCTCCTGTTTCTGGGGAGGGGATCCAGCCAGGACAGCCCAGCACTCTGCAGGAGTCAGACACTGGCTCCAGGGACACTGACACTGCACGTTGACATCTGACCACAGGTGTGAGACTGGTCACAAAACAGTGGAGGTTAGGGACAGAAAACACTTTTCCGCAATCTAAAGCCCATAGAAAGCAGCAACTGAGGGACACTGCAGATTGTCCCAGCTGTTCTGCAAGATGGAATTCTACTGTTTCCTTTTCATTTTACTTTTTATCAGTTAACTGTTTCTGGTGTACGGTTCTATGAATGAATTTTATCCATGTGTGCACGCATTTACGACCACAATCAGGACACACAACAGCTCACATGGCCCCTCACAGCCATGCTGCTCTGCCCCCAGCAGGCCAGGATGGCTCCTCAGGAATGGGCCATGGGAAGGAGTCGCGCTGTGCGGACCCTCCTGAGCCAGGCCCCTCTCACTCACAGGAGGCCACTGGGACACAGCCACGCAGTAGGCGTGTCGAAGTCCACGGCTTCTCACTGCCCAGACACAGCCCCTGCAGAGACGGACACAATGTGTTCATCTGTTCATCAGTGTTCCTGCCAGCAGAACAGAGTCCCAGGCGGTCTCATCTTGGACAGCACCGGCATCCTGATGGGCATGTGAACAGGTAGACAGTGTCTGCCCACGGCTTCAGCGTGCATTTCTCTAATTGTTAAAGACACACAATCCAGAATCGCCTCATCTGCCATCCTTACACCCTCTTCGGTGAACTGTCTGCTCATTTATTTTGCCGACAGTTAACTGGACTGTTTTGTTTTCTTGCTGATGAGTTGTGTAAGTTGTGTATTCTGGATACCAGTCCTTTGTGGGATATGTGATTTGCAAATAATTTCTCGCCCAGCCTGGAGTTCGTCTTCTAAGTGTCTTTCTTGAAGCAAAAGTTCTAAACTTTGATGAAATGCAATTCGTTGGTTCTTTTTCACCAGTGGATTGCACGTTTGCTGTCAATCCAAGAACTCTTTGCCTAATGCCAGGTTATGAGGATTTCCTATGGTTTCTTCCAAAAGCTTTATAGTTTTAGATGTTTGCATGAGGCATAAGGGTTAGTCAGCGTTTGGTGCTTTTCCCAGCAGCATTTGTTGAACAGACTATACTTTCTCCCTTCAATTTCTTTTGCTCTTTGTCAAAACTGAGGGCCCCATTTGTGTGGGGCTATCTCTGGACTCTACACACATTTGTGGGTCTCTCTCTGGACTCTGTTCCACGGAGCTGTGTATCTGTTTCTTCAACACTGCGCACTGTTGATTTCTATAGTTTCATAGTAAGTCTCAAGTGTGAGATTCCTCTTTTTTCAAAATCATTGTAGCTATTTTAATTAATTTGCCCTTCCATATAAATTTTAGAACTGGTCTATGACTCTGCTGGGATTTTGCTTGGGACTGCACTAAATCAACAGATCAGTCTTGGGGAGAATCTGTGTTTGCAGTCATCTTCCAGGTGGTAAGCGCAGTGCATCTCTCCATGATAGAGACCTCAGGTGATAAGCGGTGCGTCTCTCCATGATGCAGACCTCAGGTGACAGATAAGTGCGGTGTGTCTCTCCATGATGGAGACCTCAGGTGATAAGTGGTGCGTCTCTCCATGATGCAGACCTCAGGTGATAGGTAAGTGCGGTGCGTCTCTCCGTGATGCAAACCTTCAATTTTCTGCATCGGCATTTTGGAGTTTCCAGGCAATGGAACGCCTTGTTAGGATTATAACTGAGGATCTCATAACTTTTGGAGCTATTATAAATGGCACTTTAAATATTCAGTTTTCAATTTCACATTGCTAACACAGAGCCATCACTGATCTGTGTGCTGACCTTGCTAAATGTAATTATTATTTGCTGCAATCTTTGAGGTTTTCCCAGTCCCACTATGTGTGCACAGGGGTACAGCAATCCCCCCATCCACAGGGGACGCACTGCCACAGCCCAGGGACGCCTGAAACCATGGACAGCACGGAACCCTCTATACACTGTGCTTTCTCCTATGCATGCGTTACTAAGATAAAGACAGGAAGATCCAATTGACTGAGATAGGGTCTCACTATGTTGCTAGGTTGGTCTTGAACTCCTGGTCTGAGTAGCCAAGATTATAGGTGTGAGCCACCACAGCCAGTGTCATTTATAAATTGGGGACAGTCAGTTGCAGTGAGTGGCTGTGTCGAATCTCAGGGGGCCCCCTGCAGGCCTCCTGTGGCCTTCTGGACCACGCTGCTGCTCCCATGGTCTCACCCTCCACCCACAGATCCAAGTGCTCCACACTCACCGTGGCTGCCACTTTCATAGTTTCAGGTGTAACAGCAAAATTAACGTGACTTTTTTTCCCTTCCTCATAATTTCATGAAGAGATTTGTTCTAACCTTAGATCTTAGCAACCTCAGCACACAATTTTCTTTCTACTCAAGAACATTTGTTCACCTTTTCACCTTTAGGTCAGGGAAGCACTTTACATCTTCTCTTTGGCAGATCTGAATCACTAGCATCATACTCCTGCACTTTGGGCCGCCTACATCAATTAAGGGCAGTCTGACCACAAGCACCTGGCACTGCAGCAGTGGACGGCTCATGGGGGCTGAGGCTCAGCTGGACTGAGGGAGGAGGACGTGCGCCTGGAGCAGGATGGCGGAGACTGCACCACGCCACTCAAAATAGTGTGCAGCTCAAAACTTACTGTTATCTCAAGAATTTTCCATTTAACATTTTCAGACAATAGTTAAGCATGGGTAACTGAAACTGTAGAGAAGGGGGACCTACTGTTTTCTTTCTTTTCCAATTTTGATGCCTTTTATTCTTTTTTCTTACCTTATGGCACTGCTTATCTTGGGCTAGTTTTGGTATTCTGTGCTTTCCAAAGAGTGGGTCCATTTAATCCAAGCTGTAGAACTGATGTGCACAGACGGTTATTTTTTGCAATACTTCCTTATTATCCTTTTAACATCCACAGGGTTTACAGCAATACTCCACTTTACATCCACGGGGTTTAGAGTGACACTCACTCCTCTTTATTTGTAACTGCATTTTCTCTCTTATCTTTGTATCTACTAAAAGTTTACCAATTTTATTATCTTTTCAAGTAATCACATTTTGATTTCATTGATTTCCCCTACTGTCTAATCAATTTGGGTGCTTTTGTTCTTATTTACTTTCTCCTGCTTCGGGTTTATTTTGCTTTTTCTCATTTACCTTCTTCTGCTTCAAGTTTATTTTGCTTTTTCTCAAGCTTTTTAAAGTTGGAAACTTAGACTGAAAGTCATCTTCTTTTTGTAAAAAAGCATTTAATCCTGTAAATCCCCTCTAGGCACTGCTTTAGTTATGTCTCACAAATTCTGACATGCTGTATTTTCATGTGTGTACAGTTTTTGAAAGTTTTAAACTTTCCTTGAGGCGTCCTCTCTGACCCATGGATTATTTAGAAGTGTATTGATGTGCAAGTGTTTGGAGACCTCCCTGTTTTTCTGTTGCTGATTTCCAGTTTAACTCCACCATGGTCAGAAAACTTACTTCGTATGGTCCTGGTTTTTAAAAATGTGTTAAGGGCTCTTCTGCGGCAGGTGTGATCCATTGTGGTGGCTCGTCTTTGTGAAGCTGAAACGATGAGGATTCTGCTACTGAGGGTGCAGGGTCGATCCAGCTGACTGGTGGTGTCGTCGGGCTCCAGGCTCTCGCTGACTTGTCTCTGAGGCTCTATCACCGAGAGGAGTGCTGAAACCTGCAGCAATACCGTGATTTTGCCCGTTTCTCCTGCAGCTCCTTCAGTGTGTTGTGTGTCTAAAGCCTTGTTGTTTGTGTATACACGTTTATGGCATGATCTTTCTTCCTTAAGAGCTGCCCCTTTTCTAAAGCTAGAACCTTTTCACTCCTGCTTATTTCTTCGCTCCACGTCTCCCTCGGCCTGAAACAGCCACTCCCACCCCCTTCTGAGGCGGGTTTTCTCAGCCCCTCTTCTTCTGTCCTCCTACTTCTAACCTGCCTACACCACAGCATCTACAGTGATGCTACATACGGGACACTGGTACCCCAAAAATTCCTGTGTTGAAAGCTGAACCCCAGATGTACAGGTATTTGGAGGTGGGGCCTGTGGGAGGTGATGAGGTCGCAAGGCAGAACACTCATGAACAGAATGAGTGCCCTTCTAAGGCCCCAGAGGGTTCCCTCACCCGCCTTCCTTCCAGCAGGAAGGCGCTGTCTGTGGACCAGGAGGGGGCCCTCCCCAAACACTGAATTGGGCAAATGAGACTCAAGTGATGTGGTCAGTGCTCCCTTCCTGGTCCACAGACAGCAGATCTTGACCTTGGACTTTCAGCCTCCAGAACTGCAAGAAATAAAATTCTGTTGTTCACAAGCCACCAAGTCTATCATGTTTCGTGACAGCATCCCAAATGAAATACGACAAATGAGCTCCTGGCAGACACCAGAGAGCTGGCTTAGTTTAAAAACCTATCCTCATATGCTGTCCTGTGACTGGTGCACTTACAGCAGTCCCGTCTGTTCATCAGTCAGCATTCAGGTTTTCCGTTATTTGCTGTTTGCTGCCTCTGTTGCCCATTCCTTACGGTATTTCTTCTTTCTGGCTTTCTTTTGGGCCACTTGAATGTTTTTGTATCATTTGAAATATCTATGACGACTCTGTGCCTCTTCACACAAGCTCTGCAAGGCTGCTCAAAGAGTTGCAGTAGGCACCTTAACCCTGTGTGCTCGACATGGCACCCGCACACACGCTTCCACTGGAGCGTGGCAGCTCTCCCACCCACAGCCCCACCGCCGCCACAGTCCCTCCACGGCCACAGGACCCACCCCGCCATAGCTGTCCTGGGAATGGCGCTGCATGGGTGCTGCCAGACACTGCCCTTGTCCTCTTATACCATTCCCCGCATCTCCAGATACTCAGGGGAAGGAGGACCTCCTTCTGTCGGAAGAGCCCTGCAGGGAGTCTCTGGAGCAGGTCTGCTGGCTGTGAGGGCTCTTGATTTGGTGTAACTTTGGACACTGGCCGGATGTGGAATTCCAAGGTGACCACTCTTTCCTCCCAGCACTGTAAGATGCGTGGGGCTTCCGTCTTCCTTCTGGCCTTCTGGGTTTCTAACGAGCGTCAGTCATTTACTGTGGCATCCCTTGTCAGTACCAGGCCACATCGTCTGGCTGCTGACGAAGGACAGCTGCCAAGGGCTTTTTCTTTGCCCCCAGTTCTCAGTGTTTGGTTTGTGTACGTCTGCACGTGGCTATTAGCCTTACATGGGGTCTGCGCAGCTTCTTAAGTCTGCAAGTTTGTATCTGTGGGAAGCTCTCAACCATTATTGCTGCAGTGTGTTTCTGGTCCCACCCCCTTTCTTCTGAGTCCGACATCAACCTTTTTGGGACTGTCCTACAGGCCCAAGCAGGGAGGACACATGCCTCAACCCGAGGGCCCTCATGCCACCAGGCAGACCTACTGGTCTTGCAGGTGGCGAGTGGCCCTGAGGCCCTCTGGGAAGCTTCTGTATTTCTTAGTTTGAGTGGATTTCTGTCCCTTGGCTTCAAAGGATTCCTGGGAAGGCATTACATGCAGTTAATTCAGACATCTACTACCACCATGATGCTGGTTCCAGATGCAAAGGACCCTGGGTGGCCTAGGCCCTCCAACGGGACGTAGATCTGCCCAACTCCATGTCCTTTGCTCCTCCAAGGAACCCCTTTTCCAAACAGACCCAGTGCCACAGAGCACCAGGAGCAGAGCCACTGAAGGGCCCCACCTGCCCAGGAGCAGGGCCACTCGGCCAGCACGTGGCCACAGTGGACGCAAGACTCGTGCAGCTCTTGGGCCCTGCTCTGCCACCTCAGGATCACCTCCACGCCTGATCCACAGAGGCCACCTCCATCTCACATTGAGCTTGCGTCCCTCAGGGTGGTAAGCACTATCCCCATCCTCTTCCCGGGCTGGGCCTGGCCGTGACATCTCACCTCCCTGGGGAATTAAGAGAGTGAAGCCAGTTGTTGTCTGCACCTGCCCCTGTGTCAACCAGAACCAAACCCAGCTGTGACCCATCGGGGCCAGGAGGGCAGGGCCAGTAGGACTGAAGTCAAGGAGACGCCTGCCACCTGCCTGTGCAGAAGCTCCCCATGGCTTCTTGAGGGCAGAATTCAGTCTTGTCTGGGGAACACGTCTCCCGGTGCCAGGGCCAGAAAAGCCATGTCTGTGGGCAGGATGACTTTCGGGATGCACTCACAAGCCCACCTTCTGTCCCTGACCTGCGTGCACTGACAACAATGGGAAGTCAGGGGAAGCTTCCGCCCTCCCCAGCCGCACATGTCCCAGGCTGAGCCCACCAGACCCAGCCTCCTCCTGCCTGCAGCCTCCAGCAACCCACGCCTGGCGGCGCTCCTTCCTGTGCTACGCAAGTGGGGTGCCCAGGGCCACTAAGCGACACCCACTTACTGAGGAAATCAGGGCGTAGTGCTTCCAGGAGTGAACTACCAGCACCAGGCCTGTCGCACAGTCGTGGAGATGGCACCCGAGCCCCCACGAAATGAGTGACGGAGCAAGGAGCTGTGGCCTGCCCAGCCCAGCCCTACTGTCCCTCTCGGGCCCACCAAGAGCTCTCACGGGAGCCGGCTGAGAGAGGCTCTCTGCAATCTTATGGCATCCCCTTTGGAAACATCTCTGCCCCTAGAAACACATCCCATCAATCCCCACCAGCTCCTGCACCTCCCGGGCCCCACTGGGGACCCAAGTGGCTGGGCCATTGGCCCCTGAGGGACAGGAGGTGGACACTGTGGTGGAAGGCCTGTGCTAAGAGTTCTCAGGGTTTCTAGGTGAGAACGGAGTCCAAGAGGACAGGAGCTTGGGGTGACAGGGGCTCCCAAGAGGAGTCGGGCTGTCGCCAGGCGGCACTCACGTGTTGCATACGGCCATCGTCTGACATGTCTCTCCTGTGCAGAACTCTGAGATGGTGCTATACTGCAGGTTGATGTGGTGGAAAAATGTTGTGGCTGGAAGAGAAGAGAAGGAGCCAGATATGAAAAACGCCAGGCCGAGCCACCCCGTCCACCCCTGCTTCTAGCAACAGGTGCAGGAGCTCAGTTGGGTGAGCTCCACCAGTCCACGGGCCACATTCTCCCCTCGCAGCAGGGGGCTGCTGAGCACCAGCTGTGGGGGTCCTCCTTGAGGAAGGCCTTCTAGGAGGAGCAGGGAAGAGGGAAGGGGCAGCCCCCAGGCCCACACGCACTGTTGCTGGTGAAGCAGGGAGGAGGGAAGGGGCCCACCCCCAGGCCCACGCGCACTGTTGCTGGCGGAACAGGGAGGAGGGAAGGGGCCCGCCCCCAGGCCCATGCGCACTGTTGCTGGCCAGCCACTCATTAAGGTCAATCTCGCGAGGCAGCACCACCAGCTCCTTGAACTGGAAGTCGGCGATCCTGGCCTTGGTGTGCTCGGGCTCCAGGTAGGCCTTCCTCTCCTCCGCAGCAGGCTTCTTGCCATTGGGCTTGGCTTTAGACTTCCTGTCAAGAGGGGAGACATGGTGTGGTCACTGTGTGCCCACCAGACCCAGGGCCTGCCCATGGGGTCACTTGTGGCAAGCGCAGGTGTAGAGGGAGCTGCCTGAGCCCATCGGGGCAATGCTGCCTTCCTGCCAGGCTCGTGGGGACACCAGCGGAGAGGCTGCTCTGCAGAGGGCCAGTGGAGCTGTCCGGCACAGCGCCTCCCGGGGAGGAAGGGCTAGCGCTATCACTTGTCACCATAGGGCCCTGCATGGAGGGCATCCTTACCACCTCCTCCAACCATGGAGGGGCCCAGGGATTAAGGCCCCCAGAGCCTAGCCTCCAGCTTTCTAGTGCTCTTGGAAGGAGAGGAGAAGCAAACCCTCTCCCTCCGGGTTTCTTCTGAGTTGGCCGGCCTATCCCATCCCTGGTGGCCCCAGTGAAAACACACTGCAGGCCTTGAGCAGGGCACAGAGCAGGCACCTGCCTTCCTGACTGGCTGTGAGCACCGGGCCTCTGGCATCAGGTGGCAGCCTGGCCTGCAGCTCTAGTGTCCCTGCTGTCCTCCAGGTCTGCAGAGGCCACAGGGTAATGAGGACCAAAGGTCTATGTGGCAACCTGATCTTGTCCTTATTTTCTTCGTTTCTTGTGTTTTGAAAAGTTGGTAATGGTTTATTTAAGAGAAAGAGAAAGGAAAAATGCTCCCTGAATGCCAGGGAAATGTTTCCCTTTCAGCTTCTCACAGAAATCTTTGCCTTAAAAGGCGACCAGCACAGGCCCCCGGGGGCAGTGCTGGGAGTGGCCAGAGCCAGGCAGGGAGCAGGGGCAGGGCCCATGGGCCCCAGGGCTCCCATTCTGCTCTCTCTCCAGAGCACAGGGTGTGGGGTCTGAGGAAGAGAAGTGCAGGTGTGGATGGGCCACATGCAGCCTGGGCACTTAGGGTACCCACAGTACATGGGTGGGACAGACATGGACTTGAGCTTCCTTGTAGCCTACAGCCCCTCTCCCGGACACAGCGAGGCACCAGACTCCACACCAGCCTCTGCCAGGCCATGGCCGGCATGTCCACCACAGGATAGGCTCTCCCCATGATGCTGGGCCTGACCCTGACCACCCGAGGGCAGGCCTGAGCCTCCCTGCCTTGTGCTCTCATGGCACAGCACACCCCACCTGGGCAGCTACAGGTTGGGCTCAGCCTTCCCATTTGGAGGGGTGGTTGCAGTGGGGACCCAGGCTGCCAGGCGGGCTGCAGAGCCATCTCCCTGCTCTGTATCTTAGGAGTTGTGACACCTGGCAAGTTCCAGGTGGCGGTTACTAGGAGGTCACACAGGGCTGCCAGCAGGAGCAGCTGCCAGCATGCTCACTCTCAGGGTCTGCCCCAGGTCCCGCGCAGGGAGGCTGCCCTACTGACAGTTCCTGCACTCTCGCCAGCCTTCTAAGCCGGAGCTACCTTCCCCCTCTGGTCCTCAGAGGGGGCTGGGCAGGGGCAGAGCCTGGAGACCTGGTTTCCCTCTGACGCTCTTCTCCCAGGCTCTGGCTGTGGTCAGGAGGTGTCGAGCAGCTGCCACTCCAGCACTGGCGGCGCCTCAGCCTCCCTGCCTCCTCCCGTCTGCACCTGCTCTCCTAGAATACAGAGGCAAGTGTGCACCAGGCCCTCCAGGCTGGGCTTCCCCAAGCTGCTTCCCCAGTTTCACCCTGTCCCCAGCACCCAGGGCTGGCCAAACTCAGTGCACTGTGGGACAAGCCTCCTGCCAGCCCACCTTCTTTGGACCTGGTCACTCATTCTCATGGGGCAGGAGGATGGGCACTGGCCCAAAGGTACCAGGTCCAAGGAGACATGCAGGACACAGCCTCTGCTCCGGGAAGGGCCATGTGGGCATCAACAGAGGGACTTCCATAGGAGGCTACTGAACGCCTGGCAGCAGCTGCATCTCCCTGATCTCAAGTGTCCTCCTTCCCAGAAAGGCAGGCTCTTGGCGAGGGCCCAGGCCCGGGCAGGAGGCAGTCACCCTGAGGCAGCCCATTGCTCAGTCCAAGCCAGCAGCAGCTGTTGAGGCCTCAGAGCACACGACATCCCGGTGGCACCCTCCTCATCCTTAATCATTCTCAGCTTTGCCCAGTAGAGAAAACAGAACTCTGTGGCACCCCCCGCCCAGCCTCACAGGCTCTGAAACAGGCTCTGCACCATCCAGGCCCAGAGATCTACCCAGGCATGGCCTCAGTGGCCCGGCTGCTCCTCAGCCAGGGATGTGCCGAAGCCCTGCCCCCTGCTCCCAGCTCCCCCTGTGCTGCTAGCCAGGAGCCCCAGTGCAAAGAAAGACCGAGTCCCTGGACGTGGAGGGAGGACTGTTGGAGCAGGCCCCGGATGCAGGCAGGACAGAGATGGCGCTGAAGGGACTGGGGAGTGGACGCTGGACCTTAGCCCACCCGCAGGGCTGCCATGACCTCTTAGAAGAAGCAGAGAGGCAGATCGTGTGTGCACAGCCCCCAGAACAAAGCCACTCACACTGTTCCCAGTCCAACAGGTAGGCTCTGAGCCTGGGTGCCACCTGGCAGGCACCGTGCACTTCGGAGGGGCCAGGCCAGCCAGAAGCACCTCCTTCCTGCCTCCCACACACCCGCCAGCCTCACCTTCCTCCTCCCTGCTCCAGAAGCCCCATCCTGTCCACCACAGGGGGCTGCACCCTGCTTGTGCATACCAGCTGCTGCTCTGCCAACTTGTCCATCATATGCCAGGCCTGGCAAACTTCTCCTGCTCCTTTAAGAGCCCGTCAAACGCAACCCTCCCCATTCTCGCCAGTTGACACAGTGCCAGTCGGCCTCCTTGGCACCCAGCATGTAACCAATCCTAGGATTCTCCTACTGGGAAGTGGGGCAACCCCTGCTGGACATGAATTTGGTGGGTAGGGGAAGGGGCACAGGGAGGCATCAGCGCTGCTCAGCTCCATGGAGAAGACAGACCATGCAGTCACCACATGGGGCCTGCCTTACCCTGCCCACAGCGTGCACACACTGCGTCACAGGCAGGGGGAGCTGGGGAGTGGGCTGGGAGCCCCGTACTCCTCATCCGTCCTGAGGGATGAGGCCAGCAGAACCAAGTGACCCACGCCTGTGCCACGAGCCTTTGATTTCATTATCATACAGATGGAACCCTGCCCAGACCCCATGGCCCACAGGAATGGGGTGCTCCCAGGCTCACAGAACCCCTACTCGCCCAGAGTGCACTTGTTATGGAAGTCAAGAGAAGACTGCAGACTCTGAGGTAGGTGGGTGGCAGCAAGAGGTGGCCCTCATTAGGCACTTCCCACCACAGGTCAACTCCAAGGGTTGGGGCAGGCATGAGGGGCCCAGAAACTCAAGTCCGCAAGCCCAGGCCTGGAAAATACAGTGACCAGGTGATATGTGGGGTGGAGGAGAGAGAAGGGCCCGCAGGTACCGCCTCCAAGGAGGGCATGTCCTGCAGTTGTCTACAGCGGGCCTCTCATGTTTCTTGGTTGGGGTGCGTGTCAGTGCTGGTTGGTCCACCCAGAGCCTGAAAGTCAGGGCTCCCAGTGGCCCCTTTCCCCAAGAGCCAGCCAGGTAGAGCCTCCAGCAGCCACCTGGCACAGAGCCTGGGGCTCAGCACACCTTGCTGTCTGCGGTGCACACCACGGGGGCCTCCCGTCACCCCAAAATGCAGGAGAGGGCATCACATCCTGGGGTGCTTGGTGCCACCCCCACCCTACATTTCTGACTGCCTTCTGGGTGTTGGGTGGGGCCTGAAACCCACAGTTCTAACCCGAGTTCTCCCTGGGTGCTAATCCCACTTCTGTGGCAGGGCCTCAGGCTGTGGAATGGGCCTTCTTCTCTTCTGGGTTTAACTGTCTGCACCCCCAAACAAATCAGCAGCCCCAGACAAAGCGAGCTTTCACCAGCCTACTGTGCCCTCTGCAAAGTGCAAGGCCCACTGAGAAGGAAAAAGGCAAGATGGCACAAGTAACAGCCGGCAGACACCGCAGACCCAGACGTCCACACAGGCAGGTGCTGCTGCTGTGGACCCTCAGTCCCACGTGGTTGCCACGCTCCGCAGCTCTCAGCCCCTCACATGTTCAACTCCCAGCCAATGTGGCTTCCCCGTCGCTTCCCTTGAAACCTCCCTAAGTCCCAGAGGGGGGCCTCCGCCCGTCTTCCTGAGGGCCTCGCTGGGCTCCAGTCCTGCCTCTGTCTCCTGTGGAGCTGCCTTCAGCATTTGCCCTCAGATACAGTGCACATACTGGCACAGGCACACACACACACACACACTGTCCCTCAAACACACGAGTCCCCTCACACACACAAACGCACACCAGTGCCCTCACACACACACAGTCCCCTCACACATACACCAATCCCCTCACACCCACACCAGTTCCTCACACACACACACACACACACATATACCAGTCCCTCAGAGTCCCCTCACACACACCAGTCCCTCACACACAGTCCCTCACACACACACACCAGTGCCCTCGCACACACACCAGTCCCTCGCACACACACCAGTCCCTCACACACACACCAGTGCCCTCGTACACACACCAGTCCCTCACACACAGTCCCCTCACACACACAAAGTCCCCTCACACACACACACCCCAATGCCCTCACAACCAGTCCCCTCACACACACACGAGTGCCTCACAGAGTCCCCTCACACACACACCAGTCCCTCACACACACACACACCAGTCCCTCACACACACAGTCCCCTCACACACATACACCTGTCCCCTCACACCAGTCCCTCACACACACACCAGTCCCCTTATACACACGAGTCCCCTCACTAACACACACACCAGTCCCCTCACACACACACACAGGTACCTCATACACACACCAGTCCCCTCACACACACACCAGTCCCCTCACACACACGTCTCTCACACACACACCAGTCTCTCACAGACATGAGTCCCCTCACACACACACACACACCAGTCCCTCACACATACACCAGTCCCCTCACACATACACACCAGTCCCCTCACACACACACAGGTCCCTGATACACACACCAGTCCCCTCACACACACACCAGTCCCTCACACACACCAGTCCCCCCCCACACATACACACGAGTCCCCTCACATACACCAGTCCCCTCACGCACACATACCAGTCCCTCACACACACACATCAGTCCCTCATACACAGTCCCCTCACACACGGGTCCCTCATACACCAGTCCCTCACACACACACGCGTCCCCTCACACACACACACCAGTGCCCGCCCACACACCAGTCCCTCACACACACACTAGTCCCTCACACACACACACCAGTCCCCTCACACACACACACCAGTCCCACACACACACACCAGTCCCCTCACACACACACACACACACACACACACACACGAGTCCCATCACACACACACAGTCACCTCACACACAGGTCCCTCATATACCACCTCACACACACACCAGTCCCCTCACACACACACCAGTCCCACACACACATACACGAGTCCCCTCACACACACACATCTTGCACACCAGCCCCTCACACACACCAGTCCCTCACACACACACACACGAGTCCCCTCACACACACACACGTCCCTCACACACACACCAGTCCCCTCACACACACACAGTCCCCTCACACACACACCAGTCCCTCACACACACACAGTCCACTCACACACACACAGTCCCCTCACACACATACCAGTCCCTCACACACACACACCAGTCCCTCACACATGCCAGTCCCATTACCCCGTTGATGTCAGGCACCGTTCCTGATTTGAACTCACACGTACTGCCAACTTGTCCACACGTTTCCAAAACCTCAGTTTCACCTTCAGAAAGGACATCTTTGGCGGGGTCATCGGCCGGCACCCTTGGGTTGACTTGTAAAGCCCTCCCCTTTGAACACACTGGTGATCAGGAGGCAGGGAAGGATCCCACGAAGAGAAAGATGGAGCTGGGTGCCCAAGGGCAGGCAGAGGCACAGAGTTGCACATGGGTGTCGCAGCCCCCGGCCCCTGAGGGGCACGTCCAGCAGGCCATGCTTGCCCCACCCTCCCCCAAGCGACCCACCGGGGAGGACACATCTGCTGCTGCAGCTGGCGGTACCTGCCCCACTCCCCGGGGCCCTCAAGCTCAAACACAGTACTTGCTCCTACACACGCTCCTGCACACATCCAGCTGAGTGTACAGGTGGGGAGGCACCCCTGCAGCAGGTCAGAGAAAGCACAGGTGAAGAAGTTGTCAGAAATGGGTTTTGTGGCAACCTCACTATGGCAGCCAGCACAAAACCATGTCCCAGGAGCCCTGTGCCCTAGGCCACTCAAGGACAGCCTCTGGGTCCCCTCCGCCTGGGTGGCCGAAGCCCCTGCCCAGGCAGGCTGGGACACAAGCAGGCACACCTGTGGGTGGCCGAAGCCCCTGCCCAGGCAGGCTGGGACACAGGCAGGCACACCTGTGGGTGGCTGAGGCCCCACATCCTGTGGGCTGCGGGAGGGCGGGCTTCTGTGCTGGCAAGGTGGGGTCAGCCCCAAGGGTCGAGGACATCGAGACCCGCTCTCCTCCCATAGAGCAGAGGAAGTGCAGGCGGCTAAGGGGAGTCCCACTCGGCAGAGCTCCAGAGCAAACCTGCCAGGCTGGCCCGGGGCTACACAGCCGCCTCTGCCCTGGATGGCCTGCGGGCTGCCCAGCACAGCTTACTGCACAGTGGCTGGCCACACCGGGAAGGCAGGAACAGGACAGACAGACAGACACCCTACACACCACACCCCTCCCCCGGCCAGGCTGGCAGGTGTCACCTGAGCACTTTGCTGACGGCCTGAAGCACCATTTTACAGCAGAGTCCGGTTTTGGGGGACTGGCTAGGCAGGGCTTGGTCTTCGGGGAGACTGCAGTGGTCTCCCAGCATGATGTGAGCAGTAGGGAAGGGAAGCGGGTGGGGTATCTGCTGGCCAGCACTCGCAAGTGCCTGCTGCCCGGGCCCTCCAGCCTCTAGGCCCTCCACCCTCACTCCCTGGCCAATGGGATGCCTGGCAGAGACAAACAGCTGCTCCCTTTCCAGAGGCAAGGGCCGGCCAAGGCTGGTTAAATAAGGGAGTATCTGAATCGGCCTTTCAAAGTGGCAGGGCAGAAAAGGCGGTGGGGGTGGGGTCAGAAGGGAGGGGACAGGGCCATCTTCGGCCTGCAAGAATGACCCATCAGAGAGGTCCTGGAGTCCATCTCAAGGTGCTCTAGTGCCAAGCCCCCAGGAAAGCCCTTCTGAGCACAGGAGCAGCTCTGCTGATGAACTCCAGGTCAATGGCACCCTCACCCTTGTGTGGCCCAGCCCAGCCCAGTCAGTGCTCAGACTGGGGACAGATGGACAGACATATGGGTGGCCCTGCCCTGCAGTGTGTACATGGCTGGAGGCACTCAAAGTAGCTCTCCCATTGGATGGCCCTAGAGAGAGAAGGGGCCCACCAGCTTCCAGGTGCCTGGAGGGGGCTGGGCCAAGGCTGCCAGCCAGAGCTACAGGGCACCCAGCCCAAGAGAAACGTCCGGAGCAGCTCCCCATGGGGGTGCAGGGAGCGGCATGCCCCAGCCTTCCTTCCGGTGGTCTGCACACAGGAGACTACCACATTCCGAAAATGCAAACACCTGAGAGGGCAGCGCTCTCTCCTCAACCTGAGTCGGTATGGACCCCACTGGTAGTGACAGCCCCCACCACCGACACTACGGGCTCATCAGGAACCTCTACCCATGTAGGAGCCGCACTTCCTGTGCTTCCTGCCAATCAAGAGACCCCAGCATCTCCAGCCACTGCCCCTCAGACCCTGTCCAAGCACCTCTGTCCGTGTGAAGCCCTGCAGGAGTCTGGACACAGCCACGACACCAGGTGCTGTGAGGAGCACAGAGCCATCAGGAAAGCAGCCAAGGCGGGCTCACCCCATCAACTCCAGCCACCACGGGGGCTGTGGTGTCTCAACTGCACGCCCACGCACACACACAGCCTGGGCACAGAGACGGCACGCTGACCCAGTGCAGACACACTCTCCAGGCGCCACAGCAGAGGGGAACGGCCCCAGGTGGCCCCCCTCCCTAAGCAGCGCAGCGCAGCAGCAGCAGGCCCGACACACCACAGTCTCCTCCGCACTAAGCCAGTCCCTTAGCCACAAGGGCAGTGCGGAACTAGTCTCTACAGAACCAACAGCCCAGTGAGGCTCAGGATGTTCATGTGCCCACGGGCCTTCCTCTGCCCTGGCAAGGCCATCCCCCAGCCCTGTGATGCCACATGAGCCCAGACACCACACTCACAACTGCCGGTCTGCCCTGGGGGCTCCATCAACAGTGGGGACACAGGTGCTGGCAGGTCACCCAATCGGCAAAGGAAGCCACAGGAAGAGCGGGCTCCGGGTCTGGGAAGGCCCCTGTGAGCAGGAGGACCGGGACCAAGAGGTGCACGATGCAGACCTGCCCGCTCTCAGGAGGCCTGGCCTGGACAGAGGAGGTCACACAGAGGCCCATGACAGGGAGAATGAGCCTGCTGGGGGCTGGAGGGCACAGCGCAAGGGAAGCTGGGGGTGGTAGAGGCTTTGGGCACAAGAAGTCAGGCAACCATGCAAGGCAGTGGTGAGGGTGGTACAGGGGCAGGATACTGTCAGGACCAGGTGACTGTCCTGAGAGGGCTGGGCTGGTGCACAAAGTAATATCCACGTTCGTCTGTGTTTGTTCATTGGGGGACATGTGCAGAGAGCACATACGCCTATTGATGAAAATTCAGCGGGTGGGGCAGGAGTGGGGAGGGGGAAAGGCAGCTGGCACCCAAGGGCACTAAGCCACAGAGGCCACAGTGAGAAGAGGAGCAGACCCAGTGCAGGCTCTGCAGACTCCAGGGGGAAATGCCACAGAGGCCCGCAGGCTGGTGATGGGTGCCGGTATGGCCTGGCCCCGCCACCCCAGAAAAGGAAGAGCAAAAGGACCCTCTCCAGGCACAGCCAGGCTCGGGAGTAGGCCAGGAACAGAGAGCACAGGAGCGGGCAGAGGCACTACGCAGAGAGGAACAGTCAGAACAAAGGCGAGATGGGGCAGGGACCCGAGCCATGAGTCTGTGTCGGAGGTTACTTTACCTTTAATAAGCTTGTAGTTTTAGAAAAGTTGTAGATGTACAAAGAAGTTGCCAACACAGAATCTCCATGGCCCCACGCTCACTCTTCCTATCGCTAACCCTTGTGCTAGGATGGTCTATCTGTTAACAATGAATAAATCCATGTTGATACAGCAAGCGCCACACCTGACTCAGATGTCTGGCTCCATCTGGTGCTCTCCTCATGATTAGGCTGGGCTGTGGGTGTGGGGAGGAGGGGCACAGAGGCAAACACCCTGCTCATCACCCCATGCCCACCGCCCATCCTGTCAGGACAGCTCATCTGATCTCCTGGCTGAGGTTCTGGCTGTTAGGACTCCCCATGCAAAGATGCTCTGGTATTCCCCATCTCACACGGCACTTTTGAAGGAAGTCACTGCATGTAGCCCACAATAAAGGGGCAGGGGACCACCGCTTACCACCCTGACAGAGGAGTAGCTACAAGAACTACTGCAAGGTCTTCTGGGCCACTAATTTGTATATTCGGTCGTTGGTTTATATTGAGGTGAAGTCAAGGATATTGAGGCTGCACTCTGAGCTAGAACACAACACTACCTTGTTTTGTGAATCACACTGCCTGTCCTTGGCCCCGGGGAGCTCCTGCAGTCGGCTGCTGTGTATCCTGATGAGCCCCTGTCAACAGACTTTTCATTTTGGGGCACGTTCTGATTTCCTGGCACTGCCGGGCGCTCCAGGCTCCTCCTGCATTCCCTGTCCCAGCCTGGGAATCAGCCCCTTTTCCGAGGAGCCCCGGGTCCTTTTCATTGGAGAATATTATAAACTGGCCAGGCATGGTGGCTCATGCCTGTAATCCCAGTATTTTGGGAGGCTGAGCAGGTACCATCGCTTGAGAATGGGAGTTTGAGACCAGATTGGGCAACAAAGTAAGACCCCATCTCTACAAAAAATGTAAAAATTGGACAGGTGTGGTGGCGTGTGTCCATGTTCCCAGCTCCATGGGAGGCCGAGGCAGGAGGATCACTTGAGCCACGGAGGTTGAGGCTCCATAATTATGCCACTGCACTCCGGCTTGGGTGACAGAGCAAGATCCTGCCTCAAAAAATTAATTAATGAATTAAAAACTGAGATCTGGCCAGGCACGGTAGTTCGCATGTGGAACCTCAGAGCATTCTGAGAGGCCCAGGTGAGTGAACTGCTTGAGGCCAGGAGTTTGAGATCAGCCTGGGCAACACAGCAAGACCCTGTTTCTAAAACAATTTTTAAAAAATTATCTGGGTGTGGTGGTGCACGCCTGTTGTTCCAACGACTGAGGAGCTGAGGTGGGAGGATTGCCTGAGCCCAGGAGGTCAAGGCTGCAGTGAACAATGACTACACCACTGCACTCCACCCTGGGTCTACACAAATGAAAAACAAAACCACTAAGACCAGAGCATTCGGTGGACTCGGAGCTAGCGGGTGTCACTCCTTCCAGGCCCTCTCAGCAGGAAGAATGCGGAGGCACAGGTATGTACATACATGCACTCATAAGCCTCAATCTCCATCTCCATGTGGACACTGCCATCTATACTAAGCTAACCGGGTCCCCCTGAGGTCTCCAGCCCATCCCAGCAACCATCACTGCCTGGATCACACTGGCCCCTCCACCTGCTCGTCTGTAGCCCCCCCTCCAACAAGGAGACTCTGGGAGACCCGGTGTTTTTAATCACTTTGTGAAACAATGGAAGAGGGAGCTCACATGCAACGGAAACAGCAAAACCAAGCTACCGGCATCCTCACAAAGGCACAGGGGAAGTGGGGTTACTTCAAAGTTCACGGTTGAGTCCAGTGAAAATCAAAACAGATAAAGAGAGTAACACCTCCACTGACAATTAAAACACCCCAGAAAGACATACACATAACACGTACGAAGACTACAACCCAGTCACTCACGGAAACAATGTGATTTAAGAAAAGATTTGAAAAAAGAGGCAAAATAAGAATCAGGAATTAGAGGATAAACCATTTTTGAAATGAAGTCTAACTTAGAAAGAAACCACCACAATGTCAAACTAGAAGATGAGAAGGAAGAAGTTCATAATAAAGGAAAGAAGAGATTTCTGCTTCCACTCGGGATAGAGTCACTGACACTGGACCTCACCTCCACTGTCAACACCACAATCTGGGTAGAATCCATGAAGCTCCTGGCTTCAGACCGGGATACCGGTGCGCAGGACGGTGGCCCCTGAGCACAGGCAATGCATGGGAGCCTTCGAGGCTGTAGGTGGGGACGGTAAAGCCACCCAGGGCCTACAGTCTGAAGAAGCAGAGATGGCAGGGATGGAAGTCTCAAGCTGCTGAGATGTTGAAAACTGCAGGATGGGGAGCCGGTCAGGACGGAACTGCACAGATAGGGGACTGCAAAAACATCCACAGGGGTTCAAGGAAGCCTCTGGACAAACAGTTGAGGGTGTGCAGAGAGAACACCTGCAAGGCCTGGCAGAGAACAGCTCCGGGGCACGTGAGCTGAGGAGAGGTTCTGGAGGTCGCATGGGGCAGGAGACAGATGCGTTCCCACACCCAGACTGGAGAGACCTTGAGCATTCAACAGAGATTCCACAATGGCCGTGGAATTGTAGACATGCAGATGGAGCCTCAATCTCCATCTACATGTCTACAACTGCCTAGAGTGAGGGTTTCTCTGGACCTGCCTTAATAAAGCTTAAAAACAAGCCTCAAACAGATCCTAGTTAACCAACAGCAAATTAATTGCCTGCCAGAACAAACCACACTACTCTTTAAGGGAGGAAAACAGAATTGAGACTTTCAACAACATTGCTACCACAATACCTGGCATACAAAAAAATTACTAGATAGGTGAAGCAGAAAAATGTAACTCATAACCAGGAAAAATAAGTCAACAGAAACGCCTAGAGATAATAAAGACAATAAGAGCACAAAGACTTTAAAAGAATGAAATAAATATATTCAAAGATTTATATATTTATCTTTTTTTTTTGAGACGGAGTCTCTTCTATCGCCCAGGCTGAAGCACACTGACACAATCTCGGCTCACTGCAACCTCCGTCTCCTGGGTTCAAGTGATTCTCCTGCCTCAGCCTCCAGAGCAGCTGGGATTACAGGTGCGTGCCACCAAGCCCAGCTAATTTTTGTATTTTTGTAGAGATGAGGTTTTACCATGCTGGCTAGGCTGGTCTCAAACTCCTCACCTCAAGTAATTTGCCCGCCTTGGCCTCCCAAAGTGCTGAGATTACAGGCGTGAGTCATCATGCCCAGCCAATATATTGAAATATTTAGACGAAAGGATGGACATAATAAACAAAGCAATTACAGCTCTGAAAAGAAAATATGGAAACTCCACAAAAAAATAAACACAAACTTCTGGAACTGAAGAAAATCTGAAATGAAATTTTTATGAGATGAAATTAACATCAGATTAAACAGTGGTAAAGAGAAGATTACAATAAAAACATCATTTATTAAACTTCATAGAATGGAGCTAATGCAGGGCTTAGGGAGAAATTTAAAACTATAAATGTTCATAGTAAAAGAGAAAGCTTAAAATGAATGATTCGTATTAAGAAGCTAGAAAGAGGAAGTGCATATTAAATGCACAGTAGAAGGAAATAACAGAAATCTATGAAATGAAAAATAGAGAAATAATGAAGAATTAATTAAACACAAAGTTAGGCCAGAAAATTACAAAAAAAAAAAAAGAATTGATCAATTTCCCAAGCAGACTAAGCAGAAAAGAGTCAGAAAGCCAAGAGAGGAAGAGGGCATAAATTACCAATATCAGAAATGAAAGGGACATTCCTACAGATCCTACAGGTGCCAAGTGGATAACAAGGCACTTTAAGGAACAACTGAATGGTAGAAGAAAATGTAGATGAAACAGACAAATTTTTCACAAACGAAAGCTACCAAAACTGACACACGAAGAAGCAGAAAATCTAAATGTGTAACTAAAAACCTTTCTACAAGGAAACAGTGGGCGCAGATGGCTTACAGATGAATTCTACCACTATGAATAAGTAATACCAACCGTACACATACTCTTTCAGAAAACAGAGGAGGACGACCAACATAACACTGCTACCAAAGTGAGACAACAGCATTACTAGAAAAGGGAAATGACAGCCCAATACGCTTCATTAACGTGGATGCAAAACTCCATCATAAAACAGTAACAAACGAATTCAGCCATGTACTGAAAGGATAATACAGCATAGCCAAAAGAGATTCACCCAGTCATGTAAGCTTAGCTAATGCTTGAAAATCAACATCATTCACCACATTAATGAAAGGAGAAAAAAATATGACCACCTCAATTAGATGGAGACAAAGCACATGGCGAAATATGCAGGCAAACTCTCAGAAGACCAGGAACAGAAGGGACCATCTTCAGCTAAGAAAGGACATCTAAAAAAATTGAAAGCTATCATCAAATGCTACTAATGGAGTAAAGATTTTCCCCCTAAAATCAGGAACAAGACAAGGGCTCTGAGCACTTCTCACTCTCACCACTCTTATTCAGTACTGTCCTGGTGGCACGATGAGGCCACTGTAATGAGGCAAGAAAAAGGTATATGAGGCATAAATACCAGAAAGGAAAAGGTCATCTTGTTTGGCAGGTAACATGGTGATGTCAACAGAAAAGTCTAAGGAAACTGGCAAGTCGGCTACAGCTAATAAGTAAATTAAGTGGCATCATGGGGTACAAGGTCAATATTGAAAATTAATTTTATTCCTATATAATAGCAACAAATAAATGGAAAATACAATTTATAAAACTGCTAGTTACAATAGAATTTTTAAATTTAGGAATAATCTTAACACGAATATGTATAAAACCTCTCACTGAAAAACATAAAACAATGCTGAGAAAAATTAAAGACCTAAGCACATGAAAAAATTTACCATGGCCATGGATTAGAAGACTCAATATTGCTAAGATGTAAATTTTCTTAATTCAATATAATTCTGTCAAAATCTCAGAATAATTTCCTATTTTTAAAAGAAATTAACAAAAGGATTCTTAAATGCACACGGAAATGCAAAAGGACTTTGAATCATCCAACCAGTCCTGCAAAAGAAGAACCAAGTAGCAAGACTCACACGAATTTCAAGACTTTACAGTGTTAAAAATACTGTAGTGTTAATAGTGATATAAACATAAATAAAGCAGAATAATGTTCAGAACTAGACCTACACTTACATGGTCAACTGGACTTCAACAAAGGTATGAAATCAATCCAATGGGGAAAGGAAAATGTTTTAAATAAATAGTGCTGAGAAAATGGAATATCTTTGAGGAAAAAGAAATCTTCAATCCCTACCTCACACCAAGACGGATCAGAGAACCAGACATAAAAGCAAAACTACAATGCTTCTACAGTAAAATAGAGGAGAGTATCTGTGCCAAGCTCAAAGTAGGCAAAGATTTCCTAGAACGTAAAAAGCACTAACTGAAAAGTGACAAAATATATTTCATCAAAATTTAAACATACACACACTTCTATTCAATATACTGTTAAGAAAAATGAATAGGCAAGTCATGGATGGCATGTATCTGACAAAAGACTTCTAGCTAAACTACAGAAAGCAGGTCTACAGTTCAACAATAAAAGAGACAACTCAATGTTTAAGAAGGGCAAAAGACTGGAAAAGACATTTTACAAAGGAAGAAAAACAATGGCCAATAAGCACAAGAGCAAGTGCCATGCCCTCGAGAATGGCTAAACTTGCACAGGTTGAGAATACCCAAGGCGCAAAAAGGCAGGAACTAGGAGAGTGAGGCACTGCTGGTGGAGTGAGAAGTGGCACAACTATTAAGGAAAAGGGCTGGCAGTTTCTTATGAAGTTAAATATGCATCTAGGATTCCATAATTCTGTGGCTAAGTACTGACCCAAGAGAAACAAAACATACATCCACATAAAGGCTCCTACAAGAATGTTCACAGCAGCAGTGTTCACAACAGCCAGAAACTAGAAACAACCCCAAGTCCACAAACAGAAGAACAGCTCAATAAATGACAGTATATTCACACAACAGAACACCACACAGTAGCCCAAAGCATAAAACCACCACTAAGATGCAACACACAGCTAAGCCCCACAGATGTGATGCCAGGGGAAAAACGCCAGAGACAGGAGTAGGGACCATCTGATTCCATGTATCTGATGTCCTAGAAAAGGCCGAATCAGTCTTTGATGAAAATAAATCAGAACAATGGCTGCCTGTTGGGAGGGAGGTGGCAGGCAAACAGTGAGGGCTGACTGGGAAGGCACATGGTGGAATTTTCTGAGAAGATAGAAATATTTTGCATCTTGACAGGGGTGTGGGCTATAGGGGAAGTCATATTCATCAAAACTCACCTAGCTGAATACTTGAGATCCATGCATTTCATTGTCAACTTCTTAAAAACCAAAAGTTTTTACAAAGGAAGAAAGAGAGAAAGCATTTAAGAGAAAGCAGCAGACAAAATTAAAGGAAAAAAAAGACTCACAACTACATACGGAAAAGGCACATATCACACCAACCCACACCAAGGTATTCTAGTAAAATTACTAGACTTATGACAAATAGGAAGTCCTTTGATAAAAGGTAAGTTTGGATACAAAGAAAAGAAAATTGTATTTCCTTAGACACCAGTAACCTTTAAATCAAAAGGCTATTGTCATGGACTGAATCTCTGTCCCCCTCAAATTCACAGGTTGAAGCCCATACTCCGAGTGTTCTGATGCCATTTGGAGGTGGTGCCACCAGAGGTAATCAAGGTTAGATGAAACCATGACGGGGGCCCTCGTGATGGGATTATTGGCCTTATAAAGAGAGGAAGGTTCTAGGCAGCTGTCCACAGTAGCTGCAAACAACACAAAAAGACACCCAGATATTACACACCTCCCTGGAGGAATACAGCCACCAGCAGAGTCAACTGGCCTCCAAAGAAAAAGAATGTGAATGTGACCAAGGTCTCAATCCAGCTACCAATTTACAGGAAGTATAAAAGAATGTGCTAAACAATACCACAGCAAGCAATTAGCAAAATTCACACCCTGAGACACATCACAGGAAGAGCAGGCAGGCTCCATTAACAAAATAAGTAGACAGAATAAAATAGACAGGAAGGACTGACAGAATTCAGATACACGGAGGAGAGCTGGCAGCCCCGTCACCACTCAGCATCTGTGCCCGTCACCTCTGGTCCAATGCCACACTCGAGTGTGTAAGGTTCTCTTCCTGTGGGGGCTGGCTGAGGGTGGCCCTGGAATTTGTGCTATTTTTGCCACTTCTTATGAATTTATAATTATTTCAAAATATAAACTTAAGAGTTTCCAAATCTGTCGTTCAAGTGCAATGCATGGACCTTATTTGAATCCACATTCAACACTAAAAACAAGTCATGAGACAGCAGAGAAACATAAAGGCCGGATACTCAATGTTAGAAAAATATCACTACTTTTGGTATGATGATGAGACATTTTGTTTAAAGAAAAGAATCTTTCTCTTTTACAGGCATACGCAGCAGTCACAGATGAAAAATGTTCAGAATTTCCTTCAAAATCATCTAGGTGATGCGGGAAAATTACAATTGAGTTGGGTGTGAGCCTGAACATACGGCTTTGAACACGTGTGCCCACCAAAATCACTCCTCCTTCTTTTAAAGTCAGTTCATGAATCCAACCCCTATCAAAGGAACGCACAGAATTTTTCCACAGAGAAGCCGCCCCATGAACACCCCATCTAGTCTCTTCCCCAGCAACAGCTTTCCATTGGTTCTCCTGGCTTTTCAGGAGAGCAGAGCTACTCAAGCCTAGCGATTTATGCTCCAGGCCAGAGTTGCAGCTGTGGTGGAGGCAATGTAGGGCCACAACAGAAGAGCTCTAGGGTCAGGTGTGGCTCAAGGATGTGAGCTCTTCTCAGCAAGAGTGCACACACAGCACTTCTGGCTCACAAAACTCATGTGCTTGTGTGCACACATGCATATGTGCACTCTGCCCTTGGCACAGTTGCCATGCCGTGACCCTGGGCACACTGCCACCATTCCCAGCGGCTCTGCTGGGCTCACCTGTGTGTCTTTCTCTGTGCATACCTTGGGTGTCTGAGGCTAGCTAGAATGTGACTCCCATGGAAACCCCCAGTGACCCTGTGCAGAAACCACACCTGTTACCCCTCTTCCTTGCCCGAGAATGTAGGCCATGGGAAATGGCACCGCCAAAATCCAAACCCAGGAGAGCTGGCCCCAGAGAGGTCCTGGGACCTTGCCCCAATGGCAGGCCTCGGTCTGTGCGGGGGACATGGGGCAGCTGGTACCTGCAAAGGTTGACTGAGTGCTTTCTCTGCAAGGAAAAGCAAACTGTGGCATGTCAATGTGTGCGTCACTCCCCACCACTGCCCTCGGAGCCTCCATAAAGACCTGCGGAGGAGGGCAGCAGGCACATGCGAATCCCATCAACACTGACAGGAACCACGGCTGACCCAAACCTCTCTGCTCCTTCCCCCTCTGAGGGCATCTGCTGGGTGTGCAGGAGGGGTCTGTGGCACACAGGCCTTGCAGGCGGGAATGGGATGACTGATCTCATCATCTGCCAGGTGAGCTACACATGCTCCGGAGAGCTGACCGTAAAGCCTGGAGATGACAACTCCTCACACAATCTGATTTTAAAAGAAAGCCCACATTATAGCAACTACTAACGATGGCTGTTGTAATTTCTTTAAAATCACAGGGTCTCACTGGGCAGGGAAGACACGCCTAACTGCGAAGGCCCCACGCTCGAGACACGCATCTTGTGGTGGCCATGAGAAGCTCTTCGCCTCCTGCCTTGCCTCTGTGGGGACTGCACCTTCTCACCCAGGCGCTTCCAGGCTGCTGTCTGTCTGAAGAAGTGGAGAGACACGTTCCCCCGGAGTCTCGCCGGCCAGGCAGTGGAATGGCCCCATCTCAGGGTGGCACGGACTGCTACCGGGGGCCCTGTGGTCAGCACCTCCCACCCCGCGCCCAGCTGCATTAGACTTGCTGCTGGAGGAATCAACAGAGATGCTGAAGAGGGGAAAACTTCGCACTGTTCAGGGCACTGGAAACCATTACCAGAGCTCTCAGTTTTGTCAAGCATGTGCAGACTGTAGATTTCCAAGTCCAGCAAGTGGGAAGAGTAATGAAGTGGATCACGTGGCCATGGGGCAGCTGCTGCTGGTCCTTGGCAAGCACACCTTCCAGACCCAGGCCCCAAGATGCCTTCCAGAGGGACGGCCACATCCGGGCACGGTGGGGTCACAGGGACCCGACTTCACCACCTGCAAAGTGATGGCTTTCAAGACTCTGGATGGACATCAGGCAGCAAAGGCTGGTGGTGCCCGAGAAACAGGGAACAAACCAGGGAGCCGTCCGTTTGCCCCATCCTTCCCAAGAAGCCCGCACAGCAGGGAAGACCCATGGAGTCC
The DNA here is from genome assembly GCA_963574635.1 of Cheracebus regulus. Lineage (NCBI taxonomy): Eukaryota > Metazoa > Chordata > Mammalia > Primates > Pitheciidae > Cheracebus > Cheracebus regulus. The sequence continues at coordinate 58,644 of CAUYQU010038420.1, forward strand.
AGCAGGCTCCTGAGTCCAGGGGCACAGCTAGGGGGGCCTTGGTTCCTCAGACTGCCAGAGAGGAGAGCACTGCTAAGGGCTGCACTGAGTCCTCGACTGGGCACTGACCAGGATGTGGGTCTAAGGGAGCCCCTGAGGTGAGGACAGAGCCCCCTCAAAGGACCAGTGACGGTCTCCAGGCTGACACAAACCCACAAAAGCTCCACCACTCCAGCACGGAAATACCGGCAACCCACCGACAGCAGCGGGCACTCCGCAAGACTGTGTGTCAGTCAGGAGAAAACTCAGCCCTAATAAAACAGCCCACGACCCCACAAACGAAGAACAAACAAAATAACCGAAAGAAACACACTCTTCCCAAAGAACTTAACTGAGCCCAAAAACAAGGCTCCAAAGTACTTATTTACAAACAAAAAAATATGCAGCAGCCAGGCTTAGTGGCTCTCTCCTATAATCCCCGAACTCTGGGATCCAAAGGCAGGCAGATGGCTTGAGCCTAGGAGTTCGAGACCAGCCTGGCCAACAAGGCAAAATCCTGTCTCTACAAAAAATACAAAAACTAGCCAGTAGTGATGGTGCGTCTGTAGTCCCAGCTACTCAGGAAGCTGAGGTAGGAAGGTCACCTGGGCCTGGGAGGCTGAGGCTGCAGTGAACCAAGATCGCACCACCGCCCTCTAGCCTGGATGACAGTGAGACATCCCTCCCCCTAAAACAATGCACAAAACAAAACAGAGTGCTCAGTGTTTTGCCTCTAATCAAAGACCACCACATGTTCAAGGAAGAAAGGAAAATAATCCCTTCCTAGAAGTCAAATCAATTCATAGGAAAAGCCCCATAAATGGCCAAATGGCAGAACTAGAAGGCAACAACATTTTAAAAGTCACTCTAACTGTATCCCATCTACACAGAAAGCTAGAAGAAACATGAGACATGGTAAACAGAGATAAAGAAGATTTTTCTTAAAATCCAAACTGGACTTCTAGATGTGGGCACAAAGATGTCTGAGATAAGCAGCATGTAGGCTGCTGCAAAGCCAAGGTGGCTGCCCTCAAAGACACAGCAGCAGAAACTCTGCAGAGGAAGACAGAGCGGAGGAGGACTCAGAATGAGACTCTGCAGAGGAAGACAGAGCGGAAGAGGACTCAGAATGAACAACCCACGCCTGAGCTCAGGCCACCTACCGAGGACAAGCCACAGGCTGGAAAACATTTTAAAACACACAGATCTGATAAACGACTTGTATCTAAAATAGATAATCACCTCTGACAACTCAGTAACAAGAAGGCAAGTCACCCAATAGAAAACGGGAAAAGACGGAACACAAACTTCACCAAAGACAACGCTCAACATCACTGGCCATCAGTGAAATGCCAAACACAAGCACAGGATACTGCAGCATATCCACAGGGACAGCCATGACCATGGGGAAGCCACGCCACATGCCCAACGGGACGACCACAGGACGGCCATGCCATGGGCCCAACGGGATGACCACAGGATGGCCATGCCATGGGCCCAACGGGACAACCACAGGACAGCCATGCCATGGGCCAACGGGACGACCACAGGATGGCCATGCCACATGCCCAACGGGATGGCCACCAGACAGCCACACCATGTGCCCGTGGATGACCACGGGACAAGCAAGTCACATACCCAACAGGACCACAAGATGGCCATGCCATGTGCCCAATGGGACGACTACACCACATGCCTGCAGATGACCATGGGACAAGCATGCCACATGCCTCACCATGGTGCATAGAAGCAGGGCCCTGAGGCTGCTGGTGGGGATACAAAATGGTGGAACTAGAACTTTAGAATGCAATTGGGCAGCTTAATAGAAAGAATGGGGAGCACATATTTCTACTGAGACCCATGCACAAAGGTTCACAGCAACTGCAAGTGTGATCGTCAGAAAGAGGAGGACCTGCACACCCACTGGCAGGGAGGCGACATGCCGCGGCCTCAGCATCCATGAAGTGCGCCTCAACCTCAAACAGGAGTGGCCTGGGAGCCATGAGGAACATGGAAGAGTCCTCCAGCAGCTGTGCTGAGTGACAGCAGCGAAGGGAACAGCAAGGAATTCCAGGAGACGTGAAGGTGTGACCATTTCTCTTTTTTAAAAGAGAAGCAACTCCTCTCTGGGCTCCTGGCCCAGTGCCTGCCCATTGTCCCCATTAGACTAAGACATCTCAAGACTTGAGACGTTCTCTCTAGAACAGGCTCCTCGGGTGAGGTGTCCTCCGCAACTACATAGAGACTCACTCCATCCTCCCATTGCCTCAGAGGAATGCGGGAGTCCTCCCTGACCCTCTCAGACCCCACATCCACCCATCAGCAGGTTCTGACGGCCCTACCCACAAAATACACCAGGAGCTGTCTCTTCCCCACACATCCCCCACCCATACCCCGCAGGCCTCCTGTGCCACTACCATGGTCTCAGGCAGGCCCCCTTGCACCCCTGCCCTCCAATCCACTCTCCATGTGACTGTGAGCGTGATCCTGGCAAGTAAGCTCTCACCCCACACCCTGCTGCTCAAAGTCCCTCATGGCTCCTACTCCATGCAGCGAATGAGCCCAAGTGCTCCCAGCACCACCTCTCCCTACTCTCCCTCCCCCTCGCTCTGGTCCCTTGAGTCTCCTCTGTGGCCTGGAAACCCAGCACACATGTGTTGCAGGGCTGGTCACCTGCCCTTTGCTGTGGCCAGAGCGCTCTTCCTCAGCCAGCCCATGTTCTGGTCGGCCACTCGCACCTTCCATCTCTGGCCACACTACCCTGTGATCCTCAGTCCTCGGCAGACAGGCACATCTGTCCAGCGCTCTTGTTAGAATGTAAGGCCACTGAGGGCAGGGGTCTTGTGTCTGCTATCCTCCTGGGACCAGAACTGGGGGACAGGAGGCAGTCAATAGTTGCAAAACAAATAGAAGAGATACCAAGTCAGTAGAGAGCAAGACAGCAGCCCTCAGAGCACAGAGAGGCTCTGGGTGGGTCGGGGGAAGTGAATGAAACCTGTCTCCCCTTCTCACTCACGTTCTCAGTACATGCCCACGCCCTGTGGCTCCATTGTGACATCCAGAGTGATGCTAACACCCAGGGTGCCAGGGGATCCTCAGGGGGCTGACTCCCTCGAGCCAGGTGTGACATCTGCATGAAACACGCTGCCCCAGTGCTCAACAGGGCTCAGTCACCCACACTGGGGCAGATGCCAGTACTAAATGTGCAGGCTCAACTAGAAGGGAACCACAGCCCCAACACTGGCCACGGCAGCATCTGGAGAGAGCGGACCTCAGGACTCGTGGCACCTGTGCTGCCAAGGGAAGGGAGTGGGGAAAGCCAGCCATGTGCACTATCTGTTGAACATGGGATCCAGCCCAGGTGAAAAGGGCCCACAGCAGGGCAGCCAGCTAGGCAGTGAGTGTCGGGTCTGCGGCTCTTCCCGTCCCTCCAGGCTGGCTTCCAGCCCCACCTCCCCGCAAGTGTGCGTCTGCACACCACCGCCTCCTGTGGCTGCACTGCCAGCTCTCATCTGCTGCTTCTACCGCCTTCAATCTTCCTCCAACCCCACTGCGCCTGCCATAGGGAAGGGAGGCCAGGGTACAAAGGCAGGAAGCCTGCACCTCTCCATGCCCGCCAGCACCACCAATGTCTCTGTGGCTGCAGTCAACCCTCAGCCCAGCCATCTGTTCATACTTGCAGCCTTCCTCATGCCTGACCCTACACAGGGCGACTGTGATGAAACTGAGCATTCATCACTAACTGCAATTGTGGTAAGGGACAGAGATAAGAAGGCTGTATAGGCATCCAGCCCCTGGCTTCAGCCACTCATTCCCAATCCTCCTCCCACAGATGCGGGCTGAGTAATCTTGCTCCTGCTCTCACATGCAATCCCTGGGGGTGGAAGGTGGGGAAGAAAGATTTCAGAGAACAAAACCTCAGGCACTAACAATGGTTGGAAGCTAGGAGCCTACAGAGTGAGGGTGAGGGATCCTGCTGGCCCCGCCTGGCATCCCCTCTCAGCTGCCGGTGGCAGCGGCAGAACACACATGGGCCACTCTGTCTTCCGGCTAAGTGCCTGAGCAGGGCCATGGGTCTGAGCTGCTCCTCAGCACCTCGCCCCGGGCACTACAGCAGGTGCTAAAAAAATGTGTGCTGATGATGACAGGCAGACCAGCTAGGAATTAAACGCCCAACAGAGAACATGAAAATGCCTTTTTGACATGGCTGCTCAAGACTACCCCCAGGGCTCCTGCCAGATGCTGAAGCCCCAGCCCCACCCAGTGCACAGACATATGGCTCTACACATCGCCAGGCTGGGGTCCCATCAGACCTCAGCTAGGAAGGCCTGTTCCGTGGATTCCACACGTCCTCCCCCAGCCCACCCAGGCGGGGCCTCAGGCGCCAACAGAGGGAGGAAACCTAACGGTCAGCCCCGGCGTCAGCCCAAGGTGAAGATGAGGCCCCACAGGTCCACAGGCCCTTGAACTGCAGTGTCCTGCCTGGCATTGTGGGCAGATGGCCCTGCTTTTTTTCCCCGGGCCTGAGCCCCCATGACTCCCACCAGGCACGACCTGCTGGCTCCCAGGCACCTGACTTTGAAGAGCAAGCATCTGACACTCCGCTCTCCTGCAGATCCTTCTAAGAGCGGATGGAGGCCTGCTCCTGGCAGCACCACGTGGTCAGGCGAGGACACCCCAGCAGCCCCTGGTGCCCTGAGGGAGAAAGTGGGGCAGCATGGGGCATCCTGGGTCCCATCCCAGCTCCCCCAGAGCGTGGGTGGGTCTTAGGCAAAAGCACGGCTCCTGAGGAGCTCGAGGCACAGCACACGGGGGGCACTCCGAGCAGGTTCCCCTCTGAGCTCAGGCCACATGCCCTCTGCTCACAGCGAGCCCGCCACAGTCCCGACCTGGGCCCAGTAAGCCCAGGGTCTCAGCATTCGGTGAGTGTCCAAGCCCTGACAGGCTGTGGGAAGAGGCGACTGTGGAAGGGGAAGGCCCTCCTCAGGCGACAAAGAGGAAGAGGGCTCTGTGGATGGCTGGAGAGAGGCATGTGCAGAAGAGAGCTGGGAGCAGGCTTTAAATCCACCCACCAAGAGTGCGGTGGGGCAGGGTGTGGAGAGTGGGTGACATTCGGCTCTGGACTGTGGCCAAGGCAGAGAAAGCTGAGGCTGCCCAGCCTGCAGTGTGTGGAGAAGGGACGGGGAGCTCAGGGAAAGCAGACAGGGAGGTGGACGGTCCCAGGCAGCCCTGGGCCATAGCCAGACCAGGGCTCGAGGCTCGGCTACCAGGGCTGGAGCCAGGCCCCAGCCCCTACCCAGAAGTCCTGGATGCCATACACATACCCTGTCGCCCCCATGTAGAAGGCTGGAGTCCCTGTCAAGGCCCTGCCCACGCTGGTGATGGAAATGAGGCGGCCCTGGGCCAGCTGAGAGATGCCCCTCAGCAGCTCCTTGCTCGGCTGCAGACGACCCTGTCCCAGTGACTGCACACGGTTTGCAGTGCCGGACACAAGGGCAAATGGCCAACACCCCCACAACCACAGATGCCCACAGAGCTGGCTGCCAGCACTGCACGGCTCTACTGTGCGGGCCGCACAGCCGCGGACACCCCAGAGCAGGGCCCTCCATGGGTACAGATGTCCCCACACACTCTCATACACTGATGTCTACAAATGGTCGCATCTGGGACAACTTCACAATTGAACCAGGTTCCTGGGGCAAGGCCCATCTGCAGGAAGGCCCAGACAACAGCAAAGTAGCTTCTCAGTGCCTGTCAGCCAGCACGCTCTCCAGGGCACATGTGAGGGTCTGAAGAGGGGCCCTTGGTCTCCAAGGTCATGTAGCACCCACCGGTCCCACGGGCTCCTGGTCTTCACTGAAAGCCGCAGAGGAGGCTGGAAGGCGCCGGCCAGAGGCGCACCTGGCTGGAGCGTGGGAGCCATTCCTCGCAAGCCGCATGCCTGGGAGAGTGCTCTTAGGAAGAGGTCCAGAACGAGTGGCAGCCTTCTGATCACCAAGAGGAAGTGCCACTCACTCAACCTTGGCTGGGGTAGCTCGTTCCTGCCTTCCATTCACCAGGAGCCCACAGGTGGGAGCCTGCAGAAAAGGAGATGTCCCCAGGCAGAAAGAGGTCAGAGAGCCAGGGGGATGTGAAGAGGGTGACGGCCCGGCCCGCCCACCCATGATGGGAGCAGGTCGCTCCTAGGAGGAGGAGGAGAAGGAGCCTGGCCACCCCTGGAGCCTGGCAAGAGCAGGTAGGTAGGAGCAGGGCAGCCTTCCACTGGACTCCAGACAGTACCCACCACCCCTTCTCAGTAGCCTACACAATTTACAACTGAGAAATGGCCCATGAGGTTGAAAATCAAAATGATGACCACGCCAAGGGGGATGTCAGCCCTGAGAGGGTGAGAGGAAGGGAGGTCTGGGCTCAGGAGGCAGTTTTTTTTCCAGGGCTGCCAGGGCCTCCTCCATGGAAGGGCTCACAGCACCTGCCCACTGGGCAGCCCACACAGCTGGCAGCTCCTGGCACCCACGCTCTCAGCTGCCCCAGGAGCTAAGACTGTTAAACAAGTGACCCTAAAAGAACCCAGGTGACAGGAGAGCCCCATGTGTGAATTCTTCCCCCACAGCTCCCTTCAGAGTAGACTCAGCCAAACACAGAACTCGAGGTGGAGGCTATGTGAGCAGGGAGAAACCCATGCTGTGTCTGCACTCACACGAGTTCAAGACAGCCAGCAAAGGGCACTCTGGGACTCCCAGAAGACCCCTAGGCCTTCCTCAGCAGCTGTGTCACTAACATCTGCAGCACAGAGTGCCTGGGCTAGGCCAGGGCCCTGCTCTCCTGACCACATGCTGAGCCTGGCAGCCACCAAGGGTGAACTGAGGTGGAGAGACTGCGCCGGGCACAGATGCTAGGCACAGACACCAAATGGCTGGCTTTTTCAGAAGACTTTAGGCAAACTGTGGAATAAAATGGGAAGGAAGGGACAGAGATGCGTTCATAGAGAAGATTCTAGTGCCGAGCCCCACATGAACATCGGTGTGTGCTACCTGGGCTTCCCCCGACTTCAGCCAAGAAGTGGCTGCAGGGCAGAGCTGGGACATAAGTGCACAGCCTCACCGGACCCCACCGCTAGAAAGGAGTCCTTTGACTGGAACTCAAGGCTGCCTTCCTCTAAAGCATGGTCCTGCTGCAGAAAAAAACAAATTTAGCCACCCTGGCCCAACACTTTGGAAGGCCTAGGTGAGAGGATCGCTTGAGGTCAGAAGTTTGAGATCAGCCTGGGCAATATAAGGAGACCCCAGTCTCAAAGAAATCTTCAAAATTACCAGGGCATGAGACTTCTGGTCTCAGCTACTTGAGAGGCTGAGGTGAGAGAACTGCTTGAGGCCAGGAATTCAAGGTGACATGAGCTATGACTGCGCCACTGCACTCCAGCCTGTGTGACAGTGCGAGACCCTGACTCTCTAAATAAATAAATGGTAGTTAAAGAAAACACAAATGTGCATTTTAGGAAGCAAACACACTGCCTTTGAACTTGGTTCCAGGACCCCTCAATGGCTTTTGAAGCAAGTAGACCCCAAGGTAGGGATCAGCAACACTACTCAGAAAGGAACCATGCTCACATCAAGCTGAAGACTGATCCGAAGGGGGTTGGGGGGCTCTTAGAGGGCCTGCCCAAATTGGGGAGCAGCTGGGTTCTAGGAACAGCCAGCTCTAAATAAGCAGGCTTCAGAAACCCTTAACTTCCTCAACTGGTACCCCTAGATCTATCCCTGCCCATTTTACTGATAAGGAAGCAAGCTTGACGGGATACTCATTCAGGGTCCCGGTACCCGCTGATGGAGTTTTCAGATCTAGAAAAGACCCTGTATAAACACTGAAGAGTAACGCTGGAGGTTCCAAGACTCCAAAGAGTCCTGGAATACAACCTCTGTAGTAACAGGTATAGAGAAGGCTTTAAAAAAGAAAATCTGTAAAAGCTGGCAAAGCTCTACAGAAGGAGCCCAAAGGAATTCAGCCTCCCTAGGATGCACACTGCGCCCCCATGCTGAGTGTCCCCACAGAGCCTCCCAGTGCCACAAGAGGATATGGGCAGGTATTTCTACACCCATTTCAGGCACGGGAAAATGGATGATAAAAAGCTCCCAGCCCTAGCTGCAAGGCACAGCATAGCTACCAGGCATACACACATCAAACCACAAACCTGGCTCCAGCTGAGTGGGCAAAGAGATCTCCCAGCACTTCATCCACCCAAGTCCATAACTTTTCTTACAAAGAACAATCCTAACAGAGCTGCCCCCTGGATTGCCCCCCTCCATTCAGGATCCCCCGGGGCTGCCCGCTTCGCAGTTATGTGTGTCTGTGTGTGCCCCTGCCAGTGTGTGTGCATCTGTGTGTGCGTGGGTAACTGGTTGTCTGGCAACTTTCTTGTTCCTTCTCTGCCCCCCACCTCCAGCCTGTGACCCCCATTCTTCCTGGTCCTTTGGGCCCCTGAGCAAGCCACAGGCACACAAGCTCAAGCCCACTATGAGCAGGGCCTTGGCTCCTCCGCTCTCCCTCCAGGCATCCTCTAGGATCTGCTCACCCCTGGCTGGTCAGGTGCCTCCTCCCCCACACCTTCAACCTCTCCGCCTCACTCCTGCTACTCATAGCACACCTGCCCTCCCACCTGGTACAGTCTCTGTCTACTCTCCACCCAGCACTGGAGACAACCTAAACGACCATCAATCGGTGAAGGAACAAACAGACTGTATCTTATCCACATGAGACCGCTTCTCAGCAATAGAAAGAACAAGGCTCTCACACAAACACACGGATGAATCTCAAAGTATCAAGCTAAGTGAAAGAAGCAGACACACAAAAAAACAAGGACTCTGATTGCATTAATATGAGAGTCCAGCAAAAACAGAACAATAGTGCTAGAAGCAGCCCCAAGGTTGCCGAGGGCGTGTCAAGGAGTTGGCTTCAAAAGGGCTGGTGAGGCCTTTAGACATCCTGTATCGTGACTGTGGGTAGTTATGAGGCCACCTGCATTTGTCAGAACACACCAAAGCACACACTATATTGCATATAACCTACACATACAAAAAAGTGCATGCTCCACATTGGTGATTTTACTGAATATAAATCGTACCTCTAGAAAGCTGACCAAACACAAACACAGAGTCACACCCCAAGGAAAAACCCTGGACTCGGGGCCTGCACATCACCACAGGTGAATCCCGTAGACGAGATGGCAAATGGCAACCGCAAACAAGGCAGGGGAATGGCTGTGTGACCCCACAACACCAAGCTCAAAGTTGGCTGGATGCGAGGGGCCGGGGGCGCAGAGGAGGGGCGCCGAGGAGGGTCGCAGGCGCTGGGGGCTGCTGGTTTTCCAACTGCGTATCACGGGCCAGTGTGTGTTCACCTGTGTGCTTTCCTGTGTGCGCTACGCTTCATACCTAACATCCGAAAAGGAAACACTCAGCAACGTTTCTACAACACAGGACCGCTGTGCTCATGATGCTTCATTTTTGCTAAACGGTGCTTACTGTGTGCTCACTGCATAGCTTCCAACTGTTTTTTTTGCTGTCTCATTTATTTTATTTTTGAGACCGGGTCTCACTCTGTCATCCAGGCTGGAGTGCAGTTCTGCGATCACCACTCACTGCAGCCTGCACCTCCTGGGCTCAAGAGATCCTCTCATCTCAGCCTCCCAAAGTGCTGGGTTTACAGGTGTGAGCCACTGCACACAGCTAATTTTCAAATTTCTTTTGTAGAGAGCGATGTCTCATTATGTTGCCCAGGCTGGTCTCCAACTCCTGGGATCAAGCGATCCTCCCACCCTGGCATCCCAAAGTGCTAGGATAACAGGCGTGAGCCACCACGCCTGGCCTCAGTTGCTTTTATGTGAACGATTTCATAGTCACAGAAGCTGTGTCTATGTTTTCAAGATGGAAGCAAGCAAGCCACATGTTGGGAATGGGAAAGGCACAGAGCCACCTGGAGGGCGAACCATCCTTAGGGCCTGGGGCCAAGGATCCTCAACCCCATCCCCAGCCACAACCCCCAGTGAACACGCACACCCACAGGGGGCCACAACCAGAAGCCCAGCAGCTTCAGACGGCTCCAGGAGGCACAGCCGGCGACACGCCAGGCTCGTCCCCTGCAACATGAGAAGTCACTACTCCTCGTGATAGAAATGTCCCAGAAGCCCCCCAAGAAAAGTTGCTCTGTGACTTTGGACAGTCAGGAGCGCCACATGGAGCCCCTATACTGCGCATCAGAGGCAGGGAAAACCGGAGTTGCCAGGCAAGCAAAACCCGAGCTGGAGTCTGGGAGCTCAGGACACACGGGCCCATCAGCAACACAAATCAGAAGGAGACCACAGGCCACCAGGAAAACACAGTCTGGACTAGGAGGAGGTAGCCAGAGGGGGGCAGGTTTCTTCAGGGAGAGTCACTGGTGCAGGGGTGGACATGAACCCTTAAGCCCCAAGCTTCTCCTCATACAGCAGCCAGGGCCATTCCTGCTGACCCCTGTGCTGGCAGCCCGGTTCGAGCCTTCATACACGACTGTCCCCAGCATGTGGAAGGGAAAGGGGCTTATTCCTACATGCTTGGCCCAGAGTGCAGCACAAGCCCATTCTGTCCGTGGCTTGCCTCCAGTTCCCACGTGGGCACTGCCCTCCTAGTTCCCACAGCCCAGTCAGCAGAGGAAGGGGTAGAGGAGGAGAAAATGCCATCAAGTCTACCCTAAACCCATCTCTGCTCCTAGCACAGTGGCCAACAAGCCTCACACCAAAGAGAAAAATGCCTGAAACACATCAGCTTTGTTCCACGCCAACCCGGTAGGAGACAGTGACAGCCTCTCTTCCTAGTGCAAAGGGCTTCTCTTACACAGCTGACCTGGAGGTGCCAACATCCATGGGGCACCTGAGACCTGAGGTGGCAATGCAAGCATGCTTGAAGCAAGCCAGGGTCATCCCAGCCCTGAAAGAAGTTCCAGACACCGCCACAGGCCTCGCACCCTCAGAGAGTCGCCTTCCACAGCACAGCCTGAGGGCCACAGGACATCCAGGAAGACGTGCGGGGCCACGCTGGAGGTCAAGTGTCCTCCTGGGGTGAGGGTGATCACAGACTGCCAGGAGGTCAGGAGCCAGGCAGAGGCCATGCAGAAAGAACTGCCTGGAGCCATTAGCAAGAGGGCCGGGGCCAAGATATCAGTATAAATTTAGAAGGCAGAGTAATGCACCACCACACCTCCAAAATTGTTCATTTCAAGTTCAAGTCAAGCCAAACTCCAAACAATTACAGTGGCTACTGGAGCCTGCCTAGTCATTCTGCTGGCCCCCAGCCACCACTGACTGCGGGAGGGCAGGGGCCTCCATCGATCCCTGACCCCTCTGCCTCCTAAAGACCACATTTGGCACGCCCAGGAAAACCCTTGGCCTGGGGGATAGGTGAGAGGGCTTAAGATCCCCCATCTATCATGCCGCTGAGAAAAGTGAAGGAGCCCCCACACTCACCTGCTCATAGCAAGGTGGTAGGGCATGGATTGATGGTTAAAACAAACAACAGGGCTCACAATCCCTCAGGAGCTCACAGGCTCAGAAAAGGCAAGGGACAGGTGAGACCCTGCCTTTCTGTCACTCTGCACTCTCCTCACCCCCAGCTTCACCAAGCCCAGCAGGCATGAGCAAAGGCAGCCAGGGCCCGGGCTGCCTAAGAACAGGGCAGTGGAGCCCTGCCAGGCCACCCCGCCCTTTTCTGGCTGGTATAAAATCCTTGGATGCAAAATTTAGCCCAGGCTGAGTCGCAAAGGAAGGAAGCTGGGAGCTCCATGAGGGAGGAGCAGTGGCCTGCAAGAACATACCACTCCTTGCCCCCGTAGAGTCTCCTGGAGCTGGTGAGAAGTCAGCCCAAAGTGCCCACTTGCCGGTCCCTGATGATCTCTGGCTGTGGGGACCCTCTTGGTCACAGGCCTAACCAGGGGTGCTGCCATGGCCACCTGGCCTGCAGGGGCTCAAACACAAAAACTGGAAATCAATGTTTCTGTCAGTATTTTTTTCCCCAAAAACTACTGACATCAGTTGAGAAACAGCTTTTCCTTAGAAAAATGCCAGAGAGACATGGAAGTACGTCCCTGCGCTCTGGAACAGTGCGGGGAGTCTCCAGAGATGGACACAACCCAAGAGAGGCATGGGGGTGACGGTGCCCTGCCCTCCCCTCCACGGTCCTCAGCAAAGTCATCGCCACAGGCCTGTGGGAGAATGGGCACTCCTGATGTGTGCGCAGGTGGCTCTGGGTGGGCAGGGCAGCTTTCCAGGCACACACTGGCCACACTGCAAAGGGTGTGGTCAAAAGTCACTGCACAGACCCCCTTGAGTTGACAGCTCGAACAAATACCATCCTCCCTGTCCTGCTGTGGATGCTGGGTGTGGGGTGCACCCGGGGCAGGGCTCTGGCCCGAGGTGTCTGGTAAAGAGGGTAACACAGTGAGCTCCAGAAGGCTGGGAGGGAGGAATGCAACTGAAGACCCAGAAGCCCACTCCCAGGGGAAAAGGGCAACAGGAGGGCAGGTGGGCAGCTCCTCAGGGCACATTCCCCTCTAATTGGAAATGCTGTTTTCATCTTTGAAACTGGAGGAAAAGCATCACATGTGGGAGTACCCCACATTCCAAAGGTGACAAGCACAAGGCAAGACGAAAAACTAGAGTGGGAGGTGCCACCACCCATACTTCAGATTCCTCATGTCGGGGTCCATGGCAGAGGCTGCACAGGGAGGGGACACAGCACAGGGAGGCCTCGGGAACAGAGGGGTGCAATGGCTGTCCCACTGCAGGACAACGCCTGGCCCGGCAGCCCAGTCCCTCATGCACAGAGAGTTCCGCACAGCCTCTGCACTGGCCACCCGGACAACCCTGACCCAGCCTCAGGCCTCAGTCGGGGAATCCTCCTCAAACCCAAGTCACTGGGGCCTGCCTCTCCCTCTCCGGGTCACACATGTGCCCCCTCAGGCCGGCCTTGCCCTGAGTCCTCAGCCCCAGGAGTCCCCAGGCTGTTCCCTCGCCCCCAACGTCATTCTTGCCAGCCTCTGCCCAGTGTCACCTAAGAGACCCCAGCCTCTACCTCAACCAGCAATGCAATTCACTCTGTGTCCTGCTGGGTCTGTCAGTCCAACAGGAGCGGGAAGTGGGAGTGGGAAATGAGGCAGTGAGTGATTTTCTGTTCAGTCCTGGGAGCTGAGAACAGGGCTGGTGCTGGCAGCTGGAACCTGAAAGTGTTTGAGTGAGTGAGCTCCTCATATACAAATAAGACTGTTTGCAAACCATTAAGAACAAAGTGAAAATCACTCCCTCCCCCAAAAAAGGGGCAAAGAAAAAAGCATCCACAGGCAGAAAAAAACTATAAATGATCAATAAACATAAGAAGATCAATTTTCCTAATTCAGAAACAACTAAAGACAAGACCTTCCAACGGCAGACAGTGCTGGGCACCCCCGGTGAGAAGCTCCTCAGAATGTTGGGAACATAAAATTTTCACTAATCTTCCTTTTATAATTGAAAAAAAATGTGTACTATCTATATCCTAACATAGATTTTTAAAAACTATATACAGCAAAACATTTCAGTTTCCTGAAAACTTCACACACTCGACGATGCCTGCCTCACTATGCACCTGGAGGCTTGTCTGCGAGGAATCAAAGGAATCTCGTAGTGATGGCTGAAAACTGGGTCTCAGATGCTCCCTGCTAGGGAATGGAGATGCCAGTCACCGAATCTGCACTAAGCTCCACCACCAAGAGGACCAACTGGCACACAGGGCGTGCAGACTCCCCAGAAGGGTGGGAAAGCCACATAGAAGACAGCGGGGACACGGGGTGCATCTGCCCCACATTCTAGAACAGAGAGCACCACACAGAAGACAGAGCAGCCACAGGGAGTATCCACCCCACGTTCTAGAACAGAGAGAGCCATGCAGAAGACAGCAGGGTCACCAGGTGCATCCACCCCACATTCTAGAAGAGACAGAGCCATGCAGAAGACAGCGAGGCCACAGGGAGCATCCGCCCCACGCTCTGGAATGGAGAGAGCCACACAGAAGACAGCGGGGACATGGGGAATATCCATCCCACATTCTAGAATGGAGAGAGCCACACAGAAGACAGTGGCGCCACGGAGACCATCCAACCCACGTTCTAGAACAGAGAGAGCCACATGGAAGACAGCAAGGCCACAGGGAGCATCCGCCCCACGTTCTGGAATAGAGAGAGCCACACGGAAGACAGCGGGGACACGGGGAGCATCCACCCCACAGTCTAGAATGGAGAGAACCATGCAGAAGACAGTGGGACCACGGAGATCATCCGCCCCACGTTCTAGAATGGAGAGACCCACGGAAGACAGTGGGGCTAGGGGAGCATCGCCCCATGTTCTAGAATGGAGAGAGCCAGAAGACGGCGGGGCCACGGAGAGCATCCACCCCACATTCTAGAATGGAGAGAACCATGCAGAAGACAGTGGGAATGGATAGAGCCACATGGAAGACAGTGGGGCTAGGGGAGCATCGTCCCATGTTCTAGAACGGAGAGAGCCACGGAAGACAGTGGGGCTATGGGGAGCATCACCCCATGTTCTAGAACAGGCAAAACCTCTGGGCAGATGAGGGGCTTTCCTGAGGATGGCACAGGCCACAGGCACTGCCCATACAGACCTATGCGTTCGCCAAAACTCACTGAATTGTATGCTTGAAATCACAGAATTCTGCTGTATGTGAATGATGCCTTCAATACAGCTGCTTCCAGCCTGGGCATGGTAGCTCATGTCTGTAATCCCAGCACTTTGGGAGGCTGAGGCAGGAGGAGCTCTTAAGCCTATGTCAAGACCAGCCTGGGCAACACAGTGAGACCCCATCTCCGCAAAAAATTTAAAAATTAGCCAGGCGTGGTGGCGTGCCCCCGTGGCCCCAGCTACTCGGGAGGCTGAGGCTCCTAGGATGTTTCCATCACTGGGAATCGTGACTTTTCATATTACAGGAGACAAGCCTGGCATATTGCCAGCCTTGCCTCCTGGGGCTGTCTGAAGCTGCTGGCCTTCTGGACGTGCCTCCCCACTGTGGGTGTGCAAGATCCCATATCACAAAAAAACAGCTGCTCACACACGCAACTTGTCCAATTCAAGCAGAAGCTACTGAGGCACAAACAGAGCGATGACTGAGGAGACAGCCTGGGGGGATTGGTGGCGGCCCCGATCAGGTGGGCAGCATCAGAGCCGGGATGACTCACTCCATTATTAGAACTTTCTTCAGGATGGAACACAGGGCTTGGGTTGAATTTACCTCCGTTTTAAGAAGTAAACCAGTTTTCCTCTCAAAATGTCCTTAACAAGTAGGCACTGCATGTAGAACAGGGGAGAATAAAGAGCGCAGGCAGGTGCCACGAACTCACGTGTGTGTTGAGACTGCAGGCCACAGGCGCCACTCTGCCAGTCTCAGGCAAGGTGCTGTCACTTGAGTTGCTCACGCTGAAGCCAGGCACAGCCCGTCAGAATGTGGAGGACCCAAGAGGGGCCTGAGGCAAGGCCGCCCCCAGCGAAACACAGCTGGGATAGGGCCCCAGTCCTCCCCGGCAAGCTCCAAGCAGTCCTGATGACCAGGGGTGAAAATCTCATCTCATCAGGACCATACATGGTGGTCCTGTGGCCCCCACCCAGCCTGCCACCCGCTGCCCACTCACTCCACATCCTTAGACCCTTCCTCTCTCCTTACACTCACCTCCTCAGAACTTCCTGAAGGGGGTGCTTGGGAAGTAAGTTTTTCAGAACTCACACGTCAGAAAATGTTTTCATTCAACCCTCACATGATTGATGAGTGAACTGATGCTAAAGTCTACTATGGAAACGCTTTTCTGACGGCATTTTGAAGACCATCTTCTAGTTTCCAGGCTGGAACTGATATTCTGATTCTCAGTACACTGTAGATGAACTGGTGCTACAGTCTGAACGTGTCCCCCACAAGTATGTGGTGCCGCAGTGCTGGGACGTGGCACCTGCTGGCAGGTGATTAGGAATGCCCTCCCGATGGATTATGCGATTCTGAAAGGGCTTGGGGCTGTGAGTTCCACCTCTTGCCCTTCTGCCTTCCCCCACAGGGTGACGCTGCACAACGGCCCTTGCCAGACGTGGGACCCTCTATCTTGGAGTTCCAAACCTCCAAGCTGTAAGAAATAAAGCTCTGTTCTCTGTAAACCACCCAGTCTCAGGTATTCTGTTTCAGCAGCACAAAACAGACTAAGGGGTTTGTGTGTTTTGTTTTTCCCTCTGGAAGCTCTTTATCCCTGGTGTCTTCTGCTGTGGCCCTTTCATTCAGTGCGCTGGACACCATGTGAACCCATTTAATCTGTGAATTCAATTCTGGAAACTGTGGCATTCCTTTGATGATTTCCTCCCTTCTGTTTGCTGCTCCTCCTGGAACTCCTACCAAGCTGCAGCGACCCCTGCTCGGGTTTTGCGCCTTCACACTCCTGCCGTCCATGTCTGGTGGCCTGCCCTACTCGGTCCGCCTGCTGGGAGGACGCCCAGCGCCATCTCCCACTCCTCCTGTGCTGCCTGACCCTCCTCGCTCAGGCTCTCTGCTGTGCGCCAGACACTCCTTGCTGTACAAGCCTGCTCTTCCTTCTCATGCTTGCTGCTTGGTCTCTACAACTCTGAAGACACTCACATACACTCTGCTTTACTGTGGTTTAGGCTGGCTTCCTGCTTTCTCATCTGCTTTGGTCTCTCTGGTGACCCCTGCCCCTCACATCACACGTGGGGCTGGGGGGCACTGCAGAGCTCACTAACGGCTCTAGGTGCACGTTGGTGGGGGTTCACTGGGGGAGTCTGGCTCTTCAGCACCTTTCTAGCATCACAGGAAATGACTTACCAGACTGAAGGGACTCACCCACACCCAACATCCACGTCAACGAATGAAGAGGCCACATCAGGGAACATAACTGCGACATTTCAGAACACCAGGGAACACGGGGCAGCCCCTGCTCCCCACTCTCAGGGTCCGAGGGATTTTTTCTTGGGCTGGGCAGACTCCCATTCTCTGCCTGGAGGGTCGACCTCAGCTGCTGGAGTCCTGAGGACCCAGTGTGGGAGGGGCAGGAAGGGGACGTCGCACAATGGATGTGGAGAGCCCTCAAGGCTTCATGTGCAGGATGACACCCTCCGCTGCACCAGGAGGTCAGCGGACAGTGCTACAATCCCACACACTCGGACTCATCCTCCAGACTTAGATGGGACGTGAAGGGGGTGTACAGCTGCTTCTAAATACACCTCCAGCCTCCATCCAAGGGTCTCCCAGACTCCACCTGGAGCCACCTGCAGTTCCTCTGTGAAAACACTTCCCCTGCTGGTCAGAGTTCAGCTTTCCAACTTCCAAAATGTGTCTGCTCTCGTCTCCTCTGTACTCTCTGCTCCTGTGGGTTTCTGCCTCTTCAAAATTCCTGGGTGCTTGTCCCAGGTGGGGTCGGGAAGCAGGGCCAGCACAGGCTCCCTGGTGCTGGTCAGCCAGAGCCCCGTCTCTCTGCTCTGTGGCGTGCTGGCGGGACAGGAACACCCAGGAACGGCAAGGGCACCATGGCAGAGCCTTTCATCACTGCAGGCCATCTGCTTGCCCTTTCGGAGGCCACCAACAGCTGCTGCACGACACCTGCACTGCTTCTCTCTTCACACAGCAGGTTCCTGAGGAGTCCCGCCAAGCAGGAGCTCTGAGCTGCAGCACAGAATGTGCTGGCCCCAAATCCATGCCAGCATGCAAGCTCAGCCACAAGTCTGCTGGCAATAACCATGGAACAAGCTCATAAGGCTCAGAGAGTCCCACCCTGATGGGGAGAGCCACAGGGAGCCCCAATCTCAGCAGTGACCAGCCCCAGGTCCCCACACGTGAGAGTGGGGACAGCAGTGGACGGCAGCTCTTGAGCAGGGCACTACCTTTAGAGAGATGTCAACAAGTGAACACAGCCCAGGGCCGACTCTGAGGCAAATGCAGACCTCCTCCCGGTGCCACCTTCAGAAAAGGTACTCAAACACTGGCCCCCATCACAAGCTGGACATGGTACCAGGTGCAGGCACTGCCTGCCTCCAGGGCTTAGAGCTCAGTAGGGGAACCAATCCTGGACCCCTGTCCTGACAGGTGCCAGGAGGCCCTCAAACAGGACTCCAGCACTGGGGCGGGGAGGTTAAACAAGACAGAGGGGTTTGATGAAGACAATACCTTTCCTCACCATGAGAGGAGAAGGCTCTAATGCCAGCTGGCACTGACTCAGGTGGGCACATGAGCTCTCCCACCATGGCTGCACCACATGGCTGGTAAAGGGACAGCCCTGGACACCCACCTCCTCAAGCATGTGTGCACACGTGTGTTCTCCTACGCAGCACTGGCACCCTACTCCCATTCTGCCCCAGGCATCTGGTGCATTCCCCTGTGCTCACCAGCTCAACTCCACAGTGGCAGAGAGACTCACAGAGGGAGTCACACTCACGTGTCAGGGCTCCAGAGTGGTCCCCAACCACTGTGCTCACAGCCAGAACCCTGCAAGGTGGCTGTGCCCATAGCCATCACTGCCCAGCGCCTGGTTCCCTCCAAACAGCCATCAGCGCCCTCTGGTGGAGACCGGCCTCCGCCTCTGTGGCACTGCATTCCCATGGCAGTGGCCCGTCCAGTCCCCAAGTCCTAGAGAATGCCCCTCTCTCTCCATCAGCCCTGGAAGGGTCCCTGAAGCCCTAGTCTAAGCCCTCATTCTCCACAACTGCACTTCTTAGCCCTCCAGGGACTAGAAACCTCAGGGGTGCTCCTGGGAGCAGAGTGCGGGGATCGGCCTGGACCCTTCACAGAAGCACGAGGAACTTCGGAGCAGAGGGGACTGCCACTTATCAACCAGACAGCCTGGGCTCAATTCCCAGCTGCAGGGCCCTGGCCCGTGATGTCACCTCTCTGCATTTTCCCACCTATAAAATGGCAATGCTGACCTCCAGGATGTCCCAAGTGGGCGGAAGGCTGCAGCACTCCCCGGGGAATCCAACGCTAGCCCCTGGACACTCCTGGATGCTCCTAAGCATAGCAAGGCCAGCAAAGTCACCTCCTAGCTGCCCAAAAGGAGGGTCCATGACAACAGGGGGAGCAGTGACCCGAGTACTTCTGAATATACCATTTGAGCAATCATTTTCAACAGAACCAAGGTGATGAGGAAAAAAGATACTTCTGTGGCAAGCTGTGCTCCAAGTGACCACAGAGAAGCTGAATCTTCCAGCTGTGCAAACAGAAGGTGCCAAGTACTGGCTGCTTTCTAGGTCTCTCTGGGTCTGACTGTGATACTCCTCCACCCCATCACCCTAGTACCCAAAACACCCACTGCTCAGCGGTGGCCGCATGAATCGGAAGCAAGGCATCCTGAGGCCATGGGGAGCCAATCACAGGAGACAGCTGGTCACCAGGACACAAAACACGCTCCCTCCCCAATAACTGGAGCAGCCCAAGGCACGTGAAACCACATGCCATCGATGGAGCGGGGGCAGGGAAAGACCGGCACCTGCCCCTCACCCACCTGCCCGCCCGCGCTGTAGGGGAAGGGGACAATTAGACAGGGGCAAAACCTATCAGGCCAGAGGTGAGATGGGTGCCCCTTCTCAGACACAAGCACAGGAGAGATGGGCCAGCGTGGGCCCTGCTGCTCTGCCCCAGGCACCACACGGTGGCGTGGAGTTGACCACCACTCACAGAAAGGAGACAGAAACTGGAGTCCAGTCCTGTCCACAGGAGGGCTGCGTCCAAATGCAGCGCCTACAGGTGGTGCCATCAGGCAGGACCCAGAAAAGAGGAAGAGCCCATTTTTGTTTCGGACAAAGAAAGGAAGACAGGAGTGTCCAGGTCCAGCACACAGGCCCCTGTGGGAAGGGATGGAAGCTTCGGTGCTACTTTTCCTCACTGAAGGTGAAGCATGTGACTTTACTCTTAGTCTCTCTTTCAACAATGAAGAAAAATGTTACATAAACGAAAAAATGAAACACAGAGCCAGGACGAGCTCCCCAGGACAGGGTGGGCTGGCACCCAGCCTCTCTGGCTTTCGTTCCAGCATAACCCCAGGCTCACTGGAGAGGATGCAAAGGTCAGAGAGTGTCCGGGGGCCAGGCCACCCGGTCCCACCTCCTGGTGGGCACTCACCCACGTACTGCCTCCCCAGCCAACAGCACTCTCCCGCCCTCCACAGCCACGCTGGGCATGTGCCACCCTCA
Organism: Cheracebus regulus; assembly: GCA_963574635.1. Lineage (NCBI taxonomy): Eukaryota > Metazoa > Chordata > Mammalia > Primates > Pitheciidae > Cheracebus > Cheracebus regulus. The sequence goes on from CAUYQU010038420.1 coordinate 78,907, forward strand.
TGTGCTGGCTCCATCCCCTCACCTCTAGGGGATTCAACCCTCTGCTTCTCCTTCTCCACCACCCTCCGCCACACCACAAACAGCTCTGGCTGAGGCCACCCTTAACTGGCCATGTCCTCAATTCCCATCCCTGTAACACAGGGGCAGGCACCTGTGGAGGCTGATTGCGGCTTCCCCTGCAGTCACATCCCCAGCTCCTTCTCCCTAACACCAGCTTTTCCCGCTGTCACCACTACCCCCACATCCGGCTCCCCCAGAGCGCTCTCTGCCAGAGAGCACGCTCAGAGCACACCAGACAGCTCACCTCCAGCTCACTGTGTCCAGAGATGTCTGACATAGACGCTGTGTCTGCCTCTGAGAGGCGCCCCCCCAACGCCTGCCATCTCCATAGACAATGCCCCACCCCAACTGCTTAGGGACACCTGGTCACCATCCCCACCACCTCCCTCCCCAGAGCGGGGCTTGTCAGTTCCCTCTGTTATTGGCCAGAGTACCCTGGAACAGGGTCAAGCACGGCTGGGCCAGATGCAACTCCCACCTCTCAGCACCTCAGGCAGGCTCCTACTACCACTCTGTCCCTCCATTTTGCCACCTACAAAACAGGGTCTTGGTAAGTGCCCTGTAGGGTGTGGTGGTGAGCATGGGAACAGTCAGAGCTCCAGGGTCCGCCACGCCGTCGCCTTGCCAGCACTGTGCCTGCTGTGACTCTGCACGTTGTAGCAGCTATAGGCCACTCTAACTGGCCACATAACCTCCACAGAGAAAGGAGGGGCCAGGGACAGTGGGAAGACACACACTCTGTTCTGACAGACCCACCTCAGGGCCCACCTGGCTGTATTCGACAACCCAACAGGATGCAGAGTGACGCTGCTGGCCATGGCTCACCTGAAAGAGTGCACTCGTAAAAGGAAAGGAAGAGTCAAAAGGGTGAAACACAATGGCTTCTCCCTCCCATCATACTGCGTGATTCAGGAACAGTCTGCAGCATTTACTCCACAGAGCTGCCAGGTACAACAGCCAAGACATGGGAAAACCTCAGTGCCCAATGGTGGATCAAGGGACAGGAAGTGTGGTGCACACACTCCGTGATGACCCCCATAAGACCAGCCTGCATGCAGGGATGGCTTCACATGTGCGACAGCAAGGGAGCAGGAGCTCCAGGCCAGACAAGCCTGGGGGAGGTGGGACCACGGCCCCTGGGGCCGCTTGCCTAGGGCTCATGTGCACAGCCAGCCGGGCCACCCTGCGTCTCCACAGCAATGGTTCCGGGTGGGGCCCAAGACCATGCGTTCTAACAAGGTCCAGGCAACCCGCTGTGGAAACCGAGTTTAGCCTACAGTTGCCCCTGACATATTTTAAGACCCACCTGAATGTTTCTTTGTACATCATGAAATGAACTGTGACAAGTGGATGTGTCAACAGAACATAGCCTATACTCGTGCCAATCACCCAGTTTGGCCAATCACATGTAGCTAACTGCTGGAGCTGTGTTCAAATAAGGCCAATGCCGAGTTCTGTGCCTCACTTCCATTTTTCTTTTCCCATCCATAACTCTTCCTCCACCACAGGGCTGCGCTGGAGTCTATGAGTCTACTCTGGCTCAAGAGGCTGCCGATTCGAGAATTGTTTTTTGCTCAGTTAAACTTCTTTACATCTGCTTTGGCTGAAGTTTTTCTTTTATCACCGCCCTTGCTGCTGCCCACACCCCGCCTGGGGAACCATTGCCCTACAGTGCTAGACACACCATCTGGCCTCTCTGCACCTCCATTCTCGGGCAGGGATGCAACGAGGACCAAGTGGGGCCGTATGCCCCCAGTTCTCAGCGGCACGGAGCCCGGCACACAGCAGACTCCCCTTGAGGGTGAGCGAGTGTAACAGCGGGGCTTCGATGTGCACTCTGCAGGGTCCTCCACATCCACCCAGTGCACATCCATCTACTGGAGAGCTGCCCCAGGACTGCCCTGAGACACCAAACCCAAGAACTCACTGCCCCTGGCTCCCAGGGAAGGCCAGCAAGTGAAGTGGACGGGAAAGTCGACGGATGTTTCAGGCAAACGCTGCTGTGGAGAGAAGCCCAGCATGCCACAGGGGAACAGGAGGCTAGGGTGTGAATCTGGGTCATTTCTGGGTGGCCTCTGGCCACCTCAGCAGAAGCACAGGAAACACGGACTGTGGTGCTGATCAGAGATGCAGGACATGGAAAAGAGCATAAACCACTAGTGAGGACAGCGAGGGTCAGAAACCCGAGGGCATTCTGGTTGTCACCACACAGGGGGATGCCAGGAGGAACATGTCCACAATAACATACAGTGGATTTTTATAAGAAGTTACCCCAAAATCAGGTGTTCAGGATAAGGTTGTGCTGGAAAAGGAAGCTCAGATGGAATCAAGTGTCCAGAAATCACCAGCTGCCTCATTTGACACAAGCTGTCTACTTGATAGACTTTAGAATTTCCAACCTCATAATTAGTCAAAACGGGTTTTAATGCAACCTTCAGTAATAGAAAATCAAGAACCATGATTGCAAAGAAGCAGCAAAGGGATTTAATGTTCCTTTTAAACAACATAAAATGAAGTACTATTGAATCAGTAGAGAAAAAAAAACAGTCTTGCTAATTTCCATTAATAATGACTGCTTTAAAAGTCTTTCAGTCTGTGACCAGCCTAGGGAAGATGGCAAGACTCTGCCTCTACAAAAAAAAAAAAAAATTAATTAGTGGGGCATGGTGGTGCACACCTGTGATCCCAGCTACTCGGGAGGCTGAGGCGGGAGGATCTGTTGAGCCCAGGAGGTCAAGGCAGCAGTTAGCTGTGATCGTGCCACCGCACTCCAGTCTGTGCAACAGAGCAAGACCCTGTCTCTAAACAAAAAACAAAAACAAAAACAAAATTTCGGTAAGCAGTCTAGGTTGTGAGAAGGCCATCTGGGGCCTGTCCACTGTTTCTGCAGCCCACTCTGTGCTGCCCGGGGTTCTCAGGGGTATGCTCTGTTCCCTCTGCTCCAGCCTCTCCTCCAATCCTCAGAGAGGGGCTTGGTCTCCACGGTGTCAGGAACTAGGCAGTGACCCTGCACCTCAATGAGAGTGGGGCTTCCAGAGAGCAGCTGTGCTTGCTGCCCCGCCCCCTCAGGCTGCAGCCCAGGGAGACGCCAAAGAGGCACTGGCCATCAGGCCAGCCACCCCCGGTGTGCTCTATCCTTGTGGCCCTGCTCTGTGTGGGCAGTTTCCACCGAAGTCCCCTCCCAATAAGCAGCACGCCCGATCTGCTATCACTCTCGCTCACACCCGTGCCTCTGCGTCTCCCCCACGTCTCACACAAAGTACCTTCTGAGCCTGTTTCAAAGTTTATCCTGAAGAGAGTGGAGAGTCCGACCCCTTCACCATCTCCTTCTGTGTGGGTGCACCCAAGCGCTTCCCTACTGAAATGCATTCTATTCTATGCGGGGGTCAAGATGCAAGTCACTCTCAAACTGCTGGGAAAAAACGTGTGCGTGTGCCAGACAGAGAAGATGATAAGGGAGATATGGCAAAAATGCTGACACTGGCAAATGTGGGAGAAGGTATGCAGGAATTATTTACACTACTCTGGCAACTTCTAACTTTGAAATTATGTAAAAACTTAAAACTGTAAACATCAGAAGCAGCTGGGGCTGGGAGGCGGCAGATCACCCCCGAGGGAGCACACCTCACAGCCACTTCTCCACGGCCAGAAGCTGGAGGATGGCGGCCTCGCATCAAAAGAGGGCTGAAAGAAAGCCAACCAAGACAACGACACACAGTGAAAAGCTCTGCCAACTGAAGGCATTTCAGACAGACAGAGACTGAGAGGACGCCCCCAGGAGAGTCATCTGAAAGGAAATCCAAGAAAGCTCAAGGCGGCGCCATAGGCAGAGGAAAACTGGTCACAGAAGCAAGGACAAAACCAGAAAGACCAAGGAGGAAGGAGTGGGCACAGCATATAAAACCAGTCAATCTAAACCAATACCAACGTGCAGGACAGTAACATGGGGGGTCCAGGAGGAAGGAGAGGGCACAGCCTATAAAACCAGTCAACCTAAACCAACACCAACGTGCAGGACAGTAACATGTGGGGGGTCTAAAGTGCACAGAATTTAAAACACATCAGGTGCTTACAATTCAAAAGAGAAAGTGCACCGAAGCGGTCTCCTATCTTGGGTACTTCAGAGAAGTGGATAAAGCTATAAATCAACATCAGACCTTGGAAGTTTAGGGTGTGTGCTATAAGGAAACCACTAAAGGAGTGGTGGTCACTGTGGCTCACAGTGTTAATCCCAGAACTTTGGAAGGTGAAGGTAGAGTTTGAGACCATCCTGGACAACACAGTGAGACTGTGTCTTTAAAAAAATAAAATAAAATAAAGGAAAGTACCTAACTTCCAAGGCAATTTGAAAAAAGGATGATTAAAAAATAAAAAGAATAAATTCAGGCCAGGTGCAGTAGCTCATACCTATAATCCCAGCACTTTGGGAGGCTGAGGCAGGTGGATCATGAGGTCAGGAGATCAAGACTATCCTGGCCAACGTGGTGAAACTCTGTCTCTACTAAAGATACAAAAATTATCTGGGCGTGGTGGCGGGCACCTGTAATCCCAGTTACTCGGGAGGCTGAGGCAGAAGAATCCCTTGAATCTGGGAGGCAGAGGTTGCAGTGAGCCCAGATCGCGCCATTGCACTCCAGCCTGGGCTACAGAGAAAGACTCCGTCTCAAAAAAAAAAAAAAAAAAAAAAAGAATAAATTCAAACAAAGCATGGGAGGATGAAAAGCACAGCAAGATGGGAGCTAAACACACCAGCAAGCACACCAGGCAGGAAGGGTTAGAAGGCAACCCCACACCCACTCTAATGATGCGGTGTTCACTAGACACTCGCCCTCGCGCGCGGTGCCTCTAAGGCTTGGGGTTTTCTCCAAGGCAGACGCGGTCAACGGCTCTTTCCCATGGGTCAGGGCCATTTGTGTGCCCTTCTTCATGAGGCATCTGTTCAAGCCTCTGCCTGTCTTCTATGGGACCAGTTGTTTCTTGTCCTTTGTTGGAGCCCATGGGGATGTCTGGCTCTAAGCTCCAGCCCGTTTTAGGTACAGTGCATTTCCCCTGCAAAGGTTGCCTGTTTGTTTTGTGTGTGTGTGTGTGTGTGTGAAATAGTCTTGCTCTGTGACCCAGCCTAGATGGAGTGCAGTGGTGAGATCACAGTTCACTGCAGCCTCGACCTCTTGGGCTCAAGGGATCCTCCCACCTCAGTCCCCCAAGGTAGCAGATGCCACCACACCCAGCTAATTTTATTTATTTGTTTGTTTGTTTGGAGAAATAAGATCTTACTATGTTGCCCAGCCAAATGAGGTCTCACTATGTTGCCCAGCCTGGTCCTGAACTCCTGAGCTTAAGCAGTCCTCCAGCCTCGGCCTCCCAAAGTGCAGGGATTATAGGTGTGAGCTCCAGTGCCCAGCCGGCCTTTTCAGTTTTTGAGGAATATCTTTGATAAACAGAGCTGCTTAATTTTAATGTAAACCAAATTATCTATCTTTTCTTTGATGACGAGTACTTTCTAGTCCTGTTTTAAAAAACTTTTCTGAATCCATGGGTCAAGAATAGCATCTCCTATAACAGTGCTGTTCAAGAGAAATATGACACAAGCTGTAATCCAAGCCATGGATGTCATTTTACATGTTCTAATGGTCCCACTGAAAAGTAAAAGCAGCAGCCTAGATTCATTCTATTTAACCCAACAGATGTAACATATTTTCATTTCGACTTCCAATCAATACAAAACACACAAGGTGCCACTGAATTTCCAGTCCAGCATATTTTACACTCAGCACATCTCCAGTGCTGCCTAGATACATGGCTGATGACGGTGCTGGACAGCAGTTGCAGAACCTTCTACACTTAGACCTACATTCTACTGGGCTCAACTGTTCTTTGTAGGGTATGAGGTACAGGCCAAGATCTTTTTTGAATATGGATATCTGGCTGGCCAGCATGACTTATGAAAAAGGCTATCTGTGCCATCTCCTTTTTCCTGTCTTGATCACTCTTGCCAGATTTTCTATTGTATTCCTATTTTCAGAGAATCCAACTCTGGCCTCGATGAGCTCTCTGTGGAAGACTGATTTTCCACTTTGTTAACTTCCGCTCCAGCCTCATTTCCCTCTTCCCACCGTCTCTGAGTTCAACTACTGATGGGAGAGTGATGGGTACCCGAAAGTGTGAACCACTCCTGGCCGGCGTGCGCTCTGCAAGTCACAGCATGGCAGATTTTTGTTATCTTTCAGCTAAAAAATATGTTCTAATTTCCATTACAAATTATTCTTTGTCCCACTGGTTACTTGGAAGCATGCTTCCTTATTTCTAAGTATAAGGAGTGTCACTTTGCAGATTTCTAGTTTAACTCCATTTGGATCAAGAGCACACTCCAGAGGACTTGAGTTCACTGAGATGAGGGAGGTTTTGGTCAATGTTCCATCAGCGTGCACAGGGAGCACGCAGCCTGCCCAGATGGGTTCCCTATTCTCTCTGTCAGGGGAAATGCGTGAGTGTGGCTTTAAGATCTTCACGCCGACTGGTGAATACAGCCAAGCTGAGCTGCTGGGACAAAGGCCCACTGTTCCAGGCCCCAATTCCTTCCCAGGTGTTAGCCCTGGGCAGGGGTTGCTCTTTACTCTCCAACACCCTCCCAAGGACCCCGGCAGTGAGGCAGCCCTGCATTCTCGTCAAGGGCTGTCAAGGAACTACAGGAAGGCACGTAAAAGAAGGACAAGCATCTTCCAGACAGTGACTGGAAAGCTCCACCTGCCTCCACCTGTCCCCACCTGTGTCTCAGTCCCAAGGCTTGGGGCACAAGGGAGGCCAGAGTTCAAGTGCCTGAGAGCCCATAGCCAGAGAAGCCGGCACGGGGTCAGGCAGACAGATGGGAGTCAGGCAGGTCACACCCCTGTCCCCACACAACACGTGGCGGGAAGGAGGCTCAGAGATGTGACAACAGCCCAAGGTCACACAAGGACATGTGTGCACACAGGCCAGGTGTCTCAGCAGAGCTGTGGACACTGGAGGGCCAGCTGGGCTGAAGTGCACCTGGGGCACACAGGGCAGGGCTGGAGACAGGGGACTCCATCTCACAGACTAAGGGGATCCACCAAAGTGCCTTGTCTGTAGGAGGATGACATGTGGGTCCTCTTGGGTGGCTGTATGGAGCATGAGTCAAAGATAAGGACAGACATCCCCTCCACCACCAGGTGCCTATGGCTGAGAGCTTAGGCCTCAGCCCAGGGAAGCACAGGCCTGCCTAGGGAGTCCAGCAAAACCCTCACAGGCTTCAGAATGGAGGACCATGGCAGGGAGGGCGAGGTGTGAAGGGAGGCAGGATGTGGCCTTCCCAAGCAGCAGGCTCCAGGCCCAGGACACACGGGCCACCACTGAAACCTCAGGCTCTGTAACAGGGACCCGCCCACACAAAAGGTCCTTAACTGAAAGGGCTCCATCCTCACCCTAGGGCCTTCCACATGTCAGTTTAGGGGACATTATTTTGATTAGAAATGAAATGACCTGACCGGGCATGGTGGCTCATGCCTGTAATCCTAGCACTTTGGGAGGCCAGGGCAGGCAGATTATCTGAGGTCAGGAGTTCGAGACCAGACTGGCCAACATGGCGAAACCCTGTCTCTACTAAAAATACAAAAATTAGCCGGGTATTGTGGTGGGTGCCTGTAATCCCAGCTACTCAGGAGGCTGAGGGATTGAACCCGGGAGGCAGAGATTGCAGTGAGCCAAGATCGTGCCACTGCACTCAGGCCTGAATGACAGAGTGAGAGTCCGTCTCAAAAAAAAAAAAAAAAAGAAAAGGAAAGAAAAGAAAAAGAAATGAAATGACCTGGACTTCTAGGGAAGAAACGACAGAAAACTGCAGCTCTGCCTGTCAACTACAACTGGCAGGCATGCCGGCCCTAAGAAGGGCAGGGGGCCCACTCAGCTGTTCTGGTACCAGGAGGACTTCCTGACCCAGTGACAGCCAGATACGCAGGGAGCCTAAGAGGATGCTGCACATGCTGGCCTTGACCCCACTCTGACCATCGGCTAAAACCAGGCATCAGAGGACTCAAAGAACACAGCTGTGGGCATAGCCTCCTGACTCAGGTCACCAGGTGGGGGCACTTCAGAGAAAACTCAAGCAGGTGTGTCCCTCCATTTCTAGAAGGAACCAGGCAGCAGCAACCCAGGTGCAGTGTGGGGATGGCGGGCAGCCCCATCCACTCAACCCCAGCCCCATGTGTTTGCTCCAGCTTCATGTGTCCCTGTGGGGAACAGCCAGCCTGAGCCAGCATCTCTACAGCTCTCAGGGCTGACTGATGCCAAGAAAGCTCACAAGGAGCCTGGATGTCACCCTTCTTGCCAGGTCAGTGCAGGAGCCAGGGCACTGTGGAGACACCAGTCCCATGGCCTTGACTGTGGCACCTGCTCCTACCACTGTGGCCACCACAACTGTGACAGAAGTCACTGCACACCAGTGAGAGAGAGAGACCCCTGTCCCCACACGGCAGGTGGCGGGAAGGAGGCTCAGAGACCTGATGACAGCCCAAGGTCACAAAGCTGGAAGCAGACAGGGGACTGCCATCTACTCCCTGGGGCAGCAAAGGCAATGGTGCCTCTGCCTGTCGTGTACCAGCTCTTGGTCAGCCCCGTTCCAATGCATCTTTGCTATGATGACAGGGCAGGATGAACACTGCACACGGTGAGGCAGACAGGAAGTGGGGACACAGACATCAGGACTCCCCCAACCAGGCACCCTGCTCATATGCTATTCCAATGACACACCCCCTGGGCTAGGCTGGACCAACTGTCCACCTGGAGCAACCAGCACATGCACACAGCTGAGGGGCACAACGCAGAGGTCCCTGGCAGTTAAACTGGAAGTGCAATGGCCCCAGAGCAGAAGCCTGCTGGGGAAGGGAAGAGAAGGTGGCCACAGGCCCCTGCACAGCACAGACCAGTGCCCTTCAAGTCCACTCTGCACAGTGGGCCCTGAAAGGACAGGCCTCCCACCCCACCCTCACAGAGGTGCCTCATGGACAGCCACTGCATGCCACGGCAAGTCCCTGGACCCAGGCCTTTCCAGACCCTCATGGGAGTGGGATGTGAGCTCCACAAAGGTTTCCAGGGACAGCCAGGCCCCAAGTCTCCATTCCACCACCAGGGCAGCTCAGGAGCCATCTCAGGAGACAGGACACTGCTAGTGAACCCTGGGACCTGCTGCACTCCTGGTGACACTGCAGAGTTCAGGAGCTGACAAACCACAAATGCTACTACTTAGAACCTGTATGCCCAACAAGGAGAAGGCAGCAAAGAAGGGAAGATGGCTCGGGGGAGAGCACCCCAGACACAGCTGCTCCTACCAAGAAGTCTGTGAAGACAGCTGTGGGCCAGGATCCTGTATCATCAGCACAGAGCTGCCTTTGGTCTGCCTTGGAGGAAGAACCTTGGAGCAGCACAGGGTCACACAAAACAATACTTTTATTTTCACATGAATTATAAATACCCAGGAACCCTTACACAACTCAGCCTGGCCCAGCACTTTTTCAGCCAAAAAGGTAGGAGGCCTTCCCAGCAGGAACAACGGAATGTACTTGAAAATAAAGGTTTTAATGACAAGGTTTTCTAAACCTGACAGCGGCCACCTCCAGAAAAGCGCCTGGGTTTTCACGCTGACGGACAGCACAGGAATGAGTGTCAAAAAGCACTCCCAAGGCAGGGCACAGTGGCTCACACCGTTATCCCAGCTACTAGGGAGGCTGAGGCAGGAGAATCACTTGAACCTGGCAGGCGGAGGTTGCAGTAAGCCAAGATCGTACAACTGCACTCCAGCCTGGGTGACAAGAACAAAATTCCATCTCAAAAATAAAAAAAAAAGAGTGGCAGGGTGGCACACGTCTATAATGCCAGCTACTTGGGAAACTGAGGTATGGGAATCGTTTGAACCTGGGAGGCAGGAGGAGGTTACAGTGACCCATGATTATGTCACTGCACTTCAGCCTGAATGAGACCCTGACTCGGGGGGGGGAAAAAAAAGCATTCCCAAAACCCCAAGCCTGAGAGGAAGCCAATCCCCTCTGTGCATCCCAACGCAGAGCTTATCTCAGGTAGCTCTGCATCCAGGCGTCCATGAGGCAGCAGGCTGGCCAGGCAGAGGCACACCCTGGGTGGTCAGACCCGTCCGGCACCTGCTCCCTGCCCTGGGCACACCAGGTACAGCTGAGGCTACATGTGGGTCTGGGGAGAAGATGAAGCCCACCCTGAAGCAGAAGCATTTGTTACACATTTATGAAGGCAAGGAGGACACAGGAAACCATTCAGCAGAAACGCTGCTGTTACGGAGGGAGAGATGGCCACCTCCAGGAAATGTGGGAAATGAAAGGACGCTGCTGTCACTGAGAGAGAGATGGCCACCTCTGAGAAATGAAGGGACGCTACTGTCCCCGAGGGAGAGATGGCCACCTCTGGGAAATGAAGGGACGCTGCTGTCACTGAGAGAGAGATGGCCACCTCTGAGAAATGAAGGGACGCTACTGTCCCTGAGGGAGAGATGGCCACCTCTGGGAAATGAAGGTGCCCATTCCACTCCCAAAGCAGCAGCCGGCCTCCACTGCACCCCCGCCGCACGGCCGCCCACCAGTGCAGGCAGCCTCAGGGCGCACGTCACAGAGCCTCTGTGGCTCTCAGCCACCACGCTTGGTCCAGGGCATGAAAGGAACATCGCTGAGTGCAAAAACACCTGACACCCCATGCAGGGAAGTGAAATCACTTCTGGAGCAGAGTCAGGCAGACATCCAAGCCTATACCTCGTCAGTACTAGGGGTGGTGCCTGTGGACTGTCTTAGGCTTTAACTTCTTTTGGGCGCTCCCCTGTTCCACCATCACCTCCAACAGCTAAGAGAAGGATGAGGGCAGGCGACGGGAGTAGGAACGGTGGGTGGCAACAGCCAGGGAGTGGAAACCACAGGTCACACAGTCAACCACAGTTCCCTTGCTCGGAGCCTGTAACCACTGCCGTCCGCAGAGCTTCCAAGAGGTCTCAGACTTCATCTGGAGCTTCACAAATTCACCTGGTTGTCTAGGAGGACTAGTGGTTCTTGACAGACCTTGAGAAACACTGCCCTAAGCCCCCTGCGTGGCCCTGTGCCCACTGCCCTATGTTCTGTGGAGCCTGTGACCAAATGTGGTCCCAACCTGCACCAGGCCATGCCAAGTTCCTGAACAGGTCAGTGGCGTCGAGTGCCAGTGTGGCCTGGATTTCTTCCTGATGGAGAAGCTAATCAGCATGCAGCTCCAGCCACTCAGAAAGGAGGCAGGTGGGAGGCTGTAAAAGAAGGTAGGGAATGGTAGGAAGAAGAGCAGCCCTCAGGCCCCGCCAAGAGCAGGACCAGGCCCAGGGCTTCCTGGCACTCGCCCTCCCAGGCTGAACCCTGGCCCCCGGCACTCCCTGGCCCTCTGGTCTGGCTCCTGGTACACCTGTTCCCTGCCCCTCTGCGGCCCAGGAGAGTCGTGGAGACTCCGGCTCCAGCACTTCCCATAGTTTCCGCCTGGGCTTTTACCTGTCTCTTTAAGAACAAGCTTGAAAATCTTAACACTCAAGATTAACATCCTTAAAATAAAGAGAACTCATGCCAGTCATAAGAAAACACAGGACCAATTCAAGACAAAGTAGGCAAAGACCAAGCAGATGACTGCACAGCCCATCGTGCACAGAAGCGCAGGTCACACCAGCCCTCCCAGAGGAAATGTGGACTAAGCAGGGCACTGCTCTTGGCCTGTAAACGTGACAAACATCTTCTTCAAAAAAGACGCACGCGAGTGGCAGGCAATGACATGCACGATGCGGGCACCGACCTGTGGAAACACCAGCACTGTCCTCACACTCTTTTCGCAGGGACTCACACAGCCCGGGAACGTCCCCATCCCAACCGGCAGGGGAGCACATGTGTTGGGTGCCCACCGGTAGCTCTGGACAACTGGGTCTGGGTGTCAAGGGTCCCACTTCGGAGGCTGGTTTTAACTTCAAGTACAGACTGTCTCTGGGTGGCAGGAGGACTGGCTTTTAATTTTTTTTTTTTTTTTCTGTATTTTGTGTCTCTTCAACGGACACATAACACCAAGTCCCAGGTGAGCAGGGACGTGTCCTTCTTTCTAAGGTCCCCCCAGCAGAAAGCACACAGGACACCAGCAGGGTCCAATGGGTCCTGGGCAGATGAGCTGACACTGAGCACAACCACCTGAGGCCAGGCCCTGGGGAGCCAGAGGCAGGTGCAGGTCAGCCCCACCCTCAGCACCACTCCCCAGCTACCAGCCAGTGCTGCCCGCTGTTATCAAAGCACCAACCCAGAGGGAGCTGCAGTGACAGGGAGAGTCCCACTGCCCCTGCCTGCAGTTCTCTCCGCCCACCCTGTGGGACCAGAGACCCTACGCAGTACATCTCACTTCCTATGCAATCTTCCCTCCCTGTTGGGGACCACTAGGCCCATGTTCTGAAGTCTCGCTCACTGAGTCAGAGAATGGCACTTGGGAAGCCCTAAGAGGTCCATCTTGCTGAGCAGCCAAGGAACACCCCCAGGGCTGATGAGACCACTGCCGGTGCAGAGAGCCATCTGGTGAAGGGGCGTGCAGTGCCTATGCGGAGAAGCCTGACCAAACATGAGAAAGGGCAAAAACCAACCAACCTCGGCTTCTTAAAACACTGTGGGCACAGCCACACAGGAGCAGCTTATCTGCTCGTAGCCTGTTTTACACAAGTTCCGCCTTTCTTTTTTGCTAGGACCACCTGGCTACTTGATAAGTCCCAGGCAATGTGGCTCGGTGGGTCCTGTGGTGACGCTCACCTGAGCAGGTGCCACGAAAGCTCAGCAAGGGAAACGCGGGACGTCCAGTGTTGGCTCTGCCTCGGCGGCACTCTGTGGCACCCAGAGACGGCACCCGTCCCACCTGTACAACCCCATGGCCCACAGTGGTACCAGGCTGCAAGCCCTGGGAAGAAAACTAAAAGGCAGGAAGAGGAAGGCAGCATAGTACCCAGAAGCTAGGGGGAGAGAGAAAAGGTCTGGGTCTCTGGGGTGGCCAGCCAGGGCCTCCTGGAGGAGGCAGGAAGACCAGGGCTGGCTGGAGCCCCCCTCCGTCCAGAGGCAGGCTGTCCACTCCCACCCACTCTCACCCCCAGATCCAGGTGGCTCTATGACTCCCTGACCAACAGAAAGTGGCTGAAAGGATGCTCGTCTTCCAGCTATTTCCACGATGGTGCTCCTGGGATAAAGGCCTTCCCAGCAGAGGCAAAGAGAGGCCACTCAGGGAGCCCTAGAGCCCAAAGCGTGGTCTGCGACCACAAGGTTAGCACTCTCTTTACAGTAACACAAAGGTGCCACGTGCCAAAGCTTTGCGGAGGCCACCTGACCTGTAAAATTACAACAGGATGAACACAGAAGCTAACAGAATCTAGCTCTTGAGACTGGTAAAAAGTAAAGCCACTCTCTTTACTTATTTTACTCTGGAAGATAAGAGGGTTTTTTTTTTTTTTTAATTTTAAAATAAAAAAATTTTTATTTTTTTTTATGTTAAGATATACTGGGTTTTTAATTCTTTGAAGTTGTTTTACATTCTGAAATTTAACTTCTAAAAAGATGAATGGCTCAGCTCATGCAAACTCAATGAGAACTTTTTTCTTTTCACATTTAGACAGAGCCTTATTCTCACAGAGACTGGGAGTGAGTGGTGCAGGCTCACTGCAGCCTCAAATCCTGGTTCAAGCAATCCTTCCACCTTAGCCTCCTGAACAAGTGGGAGTGCAGGCATGCAACACCACATCTGGCTAATTCTTTTGCTTTTTTCTACAGATGGGGTCTCCCTATGTTGCTCAGGCTGGTCTTGAACTCCTAGCCTTAAGTGATCCTCCCATCTTGGCCTCCCAAAGTGCTAGGATGACAGGCATAAGCCGCCATGCCAAGCCTCAACAAGTACTTTTTAAGAGTATAAAGGGGTCCTGAGAGCAAGAAGTCCAAAACCCTGCTCTAGAGTGAGGATATAAAACTCCACCCAGAGAGATCCATTGAGGGAAACTGTGGCACCACAACAGACGGCCAGCAGCAAGACAGCCATGACAGCAAGGCCTCTGAGGGAAGCCAGCCCAGCCCCCACTGGTGGCAGTGCAGGAATAACCTGTGGGGCCAAAGCCCCACCCACCAGCCTACAGACACGGGAAAGGTGATGAATCCTCATTCTGGGCCCAGAAATCCCAGGGTTGATTACTCAGAAACAGGTGTGCAGGACCCACCCACGGCCAAACCAGAAGCTGCTGAGCCATGCCCAAGATCAGAGACGCATGCGTCTGGTGCAGCACCTGACCCGACCCTGGTGGCCAACCGTGTGGCCTGCCAGCCAGTCCTGGGTGTGAAACGCACAAGCACACCCTAGCTGCACTGCCCTACCAGGAGCAGACGCAGCGAGGCATTAGTCATGTGTTCTGCTGAGAGCACCAGCCAGAGCAGAGCTGCTCAGGAGGGCACAAGGCGTCACAGGTCGAGCGGGTCACAAGCAGAGCCAAGGCAGCCCACTGGGAAGCCCACCACGGGCAGGGGTGCCGCGCCGACAAACAGAATTATCCCCTCATGGTAATACGCCCCACTGAACCCTGCAGGGGGGTTGTTATTTATATTGTATCTTTTTCCACATTTAAAACTTGGCTACCGGTGACACGGATTATTTCTTTTAACCCACAATATTCGTAAGATGGTTGCCAAGTTGTGAGAGAAATCTAACCTGTCACCAAAGCCTCCTGAGTGCAGCCTGAGGTCTCCTTGCTGTTCCTCCTGTCCTCAGACCACCCTCATGCCCACACTTGAGCTTGAGGGCTTTGCTGGCTTCAGCTCTTCAGCTCGGAGGTTATCCAGGTGATACACAGACAGGCTCACTGCTTCCTTCCCATGGAGGCTTCCCTCCCTGCCCCTTCATCTGTTCATCGATACTGGAGCGGAGTCAAATCTGCTCCTGCTGGCTAAATTTGAGACAGCCCATTCATCAAAATATTATTAAAGATGACAATCAACTGAAAAACATTAAATGAATAAAAACCCACATGTCCAAAATGGAAAATGTGTGGTCGAGTGTCAAAAAATTAAAAAAAGAAAAAAGAAAAACAGAGAAAAAAAACCCACATGTCCATGGTGCCATGAGTGGGGAGGCAAAGGCAGCCCTTCTGAGACAAGGCACCGGGAGCCAGGCTCACTCCACAGGTCCGCAGGCGACTCCCTCCCTCCCCTCTGCAGTCTCAGCTCACAGCATCTTCTCAAAGCGGCCTTCTAGAGCCCTGATTCGAACAGCTCTCCCGCGCATCCCTCCAGGGCCCACATCGCACACCTCCTGATTCTTGTCCCCTTCAGCAGCAGGGAAGCTGCCCAGGGGTGGCTCCTGTCGACCCTGTTCACACATGTCCTGAGAGCTCAGAGCAGACTGTACGCGTGCGGGGCTCCAGCAGGAACTTGACTCAACCCAGATTCTCAGGCCCGCGCTCTTGTATTTCATGACACCGCTGCTATGACAAATGGTCCTGTCACACGTGACACAAAGAACAGGGCACGCAGCAGAAGCGCAGGCGCACTGGGAGGAGAAATCCAGAGCGGCCTTCTGTATAGAGGGCAGCCGCAGGCTCGGGGGAGAGGCCAGGGCTGTGCATGACAAACTCAACACAGACAAGCCACACTCACACCAGCAGCTTTCAAACCACACCCGAGCTAATTTTATGCTCCTGGGCTCACGCCCAGGCCTGGCCCCAAGCTCGGGCATCCGGCTCCTCAGGGCTACCTGGCACCATCAGGCCTTTCCCCAGACTAAGGACAAGTCCCAGCAAAGCAGAAGCTAGGAGCTTCCGCAGACACGGATGCTGCAGGCCAAACCCCGAGACAACGGCCCCACCTGGGCTCCTGAGACTATGTTGCTGGGGAGGATAGGGTCTGCCAACCCACCACCTGCACAGCCACCATGTCTGGAGGGAAAGAGACACTGCCGACAGGGTACTTGGAAGAAGTCTCCCAACCCTGCAAAGGTCACGGGCAAAAGGGAAACAGCATGGCTGTCTCTGCGCTCTCCAACCCTCCAGCTCGCCTGCTTTCTTCAGGGAAAAGCTGCACACCTTTGTGGGAACTCTCTGCCTCCCCGTCACAGTGAAATGCTTGATGACACAGACCAAAGTCGCCACCACACAGGGAAAAAAACAGGAGTTATGGCACTTAACCATATCACATTAGCCCTGGGACATCCACAAACTGCAGGGATGAATGAACAGACATTGCAACCCGGAGCCGTGCGCGCTGGCAAAGGAGACCTTCAAAGAGAAGGCAGCCAGGGAGAGCAATGTGAATGTGGCCACAGTCCACAGGCCAAGAAGTGCCACAGATCACATGTGGCCTGGAAGCCCTGCCCACCATCTCCTCTTTTTCTCTTTAAGCTTCCACATTTTATGCTTGTTCCAATTGTTTCTACTTCCGCTGAACACCAATGGGTGTGTCCCCACCAGGAGAAATCCTGTGCAGAAAAAAAAACAAACACGGTGAAGGCAAAGAATGGGAGGCCCTTCTGGCCAAGACAGGAACACCACACGCCCCTTCCCTTCCGGACAAGTCTGGCGCTGGCAGGAGGCTGGACAAGCAGAAACCAGCATGGAGAGACAAAGGCCACTGCCCTGCAGCTCCCAACCAGCACTCAGTGGCCCTAACAAAAGTCGCAGTGGGCCCTGTGTTTCTAACCCAGACCACTGTGTGGCCAAAGAGGAAATGCCAGAATGACGGGTGCGTGGCACGGAGTCCTCCCTCATGGCGGCCTCAATACCCCTCCTCCCCTATTGGATGACCACAGCAGAGACCACAGCTTCCTCCAGAGAGGGAGTCTGGTAACGCACCAAGCCCCTGCCAGCTCTGACAGCAGCACTTAGTGGGGAGACCCCTAGTGTGGGCTGGCTTTCCGAGGGCTGGGAAGAGGCCTTCATGAACCAGGACACAGGGTGGCACTTGGTGGTGGCAACACTAAAGCACAGGCTGGAGGCAGGAGCTGTGCTGTCGCAGAGATACCTGCAACGAGAAATGCAGCCCCAGTGTCTCCCAGCCCCGACCAGCGGGGGCCATGTGCAGCTCCCCTGGTGGGCTCACCCCCAGCCAGTCTCCCGCCAGCTTCAAGGACACCTGTGCAAGAGTTCCTAGTAGATGGTCCGAGGAGAAGAGGGAGGGTGTCACTAGGGGCATATGGGGGGCTCATTCTAAAAAGCGGGAAAGGCTGTGTCTCCATCTCCCAACTTTCACCACAGCACAGAGCCTGGTACACAGCAGCCCATGAACTCAGGCAGGAAGCTGGGACCCAGCTAAGAAGAGGCCCAGCTCACCGTCCTAAAAGCCATGGTCACAAACCGCGGATGCGACCCAATTGCCCATCCTTGGTGGAAGGAGAGTGGTGGGTGCACATCTCCACAGGATGGAATCACGCATGGTGGTGAAGAGGATGGCACTGCAGACACGCACCAACACGGATGTACATTAACAACACTGTGCTCCGTGGGCCAGGCACACAGCCCCTAGACTGGGATTCCATTTCCATGAGTCAGTTTGGCCACACAGATGGCGGGAACTGGTGGCTGCCTTGGGGCTGGAGGTGAGGATGGGGAGCCATGCCAGTGGAGAGGAGGCTTCTCTGGGGCACAATGGCAAAGTTCTCAAATTAAACTGTGGTGATGGCTACTAAGACCTGTAATTTTACTAAAAATTATTTAATGGCAAACCTAAGTTGACTTTATGGTATGTAAATTACACCTCAATGAGGCTGTTAAAAAATGTCTAGAGATTCAAGCAAGTTCAGCCCGGGTGTCCCCATAATCAGATTCAATTGTCAACCACCAGTAACATCCTCCCATGCGGCAAAGAAAGAAGAAAAACAAGGTCAACCACACACCATTCACATTCCTGCAGAGACACACGCTCACGGGATCTAATCTCAGCCAGAGAGGAGGAGACCTGCAGGCAGCTGAGAGAGCCGAGTCAGTGAGCACAAGCCTGCGGCCCGAGAGAGGCCCTCCCCGCCTCACCTGCAGCTGGTATTCAGTCGCCAGCACTAATGTGCCAGAGCCCGAGCCCGCTGACCGCAGCTTACCTGCTGCCTGGACAGTAACCAGGGAACTGGTGTCAAGGCACCAGGCAGCCTCAGAAGGAGCAAGGAGAGCCCCAGTGTGCACTCCCCGCCGCCCCCACCCTGGCTGTGCCCAGCTGGAGAAGCTGCCTGGAGGAGAGGGGCCTTTCCCTGCAAACTCCACCACGCTGGGATCTATGCAGGGCCAGCGGGAGGGCGGCAGCGTTCCCATCAGCCAGGAGGGGAGGAAGTGTGTTTCCTCTCCTGCATACCCAGATGCTCAGCAGTTTCTGGGCTGTGCGTTCTGCTGGGTAACATTGAAACTGCACTCACACCTTCTGTTCACAAATGCCTGTTGTCAGTTAAAGATAAGACAGAAGTTTCTCCTAAACTGCAAACACTGTGTGGTCGAGTTCTTCCCTCCCCTAGCCTCCACGGAAACCATCGCAGCTCAAGCTTCTCCTCCAGCTGCCTACAGCTCAGTGGCGAGGGATGACACCCTGTCACTGGCTGTCCAGAACGGAATAGAACTTGACTATACAAGAAGTGGAAACCTTTTTCAAGTTACAAATTACTCTTTGTAAAAGAAAGAAAGAAAGAGAGAGAGAGAGAAACGTTTACCTTTACAGCTACTTCATCAGCAAACTCAAAGCAATGCCAAGCCAAGGAAACCTGTGAGAAACATAGTGGAGAGCCACGTCTGCAAACCTTCTCCAGAAAAGCCCCATCAATGCTCGTCATCATCACCAGTGCTATCATGCGGGGTTTTGTTCCGGTTTCCCGAGCAGGCTTCCCTGCAGGGTCCCCATCCTCAGGAGCAGCTGGGAATGCTGACGATAAGGTTGCTAGAAGGCTCAGCAGGCCAGGCTCTTAGCTCTTCTCCCAGTGACAAGGAAGACATGGCTTTTCCCCTGCACAGCTATGGACCACTCTTCCGGTCTGAACGGTGATCAGAAGACAACACAGCAGGCACAGGTACTGTTTGCTGCTACTCCAGAGTCCATACCTTGTCATCTGAGATGAACTAATTCAAAGAAACCCTTTCTTTAAAAAAAAAAAAAAGACTCTTAAAACATAAGAAACCTGTATTCCAAACTACTTGGTTGACAGTGAATGCTTTGAATTAAAAATACCAAGAAAAAAATGACACACTTCCCCAATTCCAGACTGACGCCTAGTTAAAGGATTAATGGCCAATGAAAGCCCTAGTAATGAGCACACAAAAGCCGCTCAGGCAGGAGCAAGCTTCTTCACTCCTGGCTGACCCCTCTCCAGCGGCAGAGCCCGATTAAGCAAGCAGTGGACCAGAATGAAAGAAACCTGTGGGTCTCTGCAGTTCACTCACTCTTCAGCTTTTACAGCTTATTTTTTATAGTAGGTGCTCAATAAACGTGAAATGAGCAGAGGTAAGGAGAGACAGTGTAACCTCTGGGCCCTCTCTGCTCTGCATTCTTGGATACCAGCTTAAAAATAGGTTCTGGAGGAAAAGCAGTACTTGACCACTGAAATGTATCACTTAAAACAGGAAGCACATATTTAAGGAATTGTTAAAGAATTCGACAACGTCCAATATGCAATCCACTGGATTTAAAACCATGTACACAAAGATAACTGCACCCCATCCTAATGCCACTTTAAAATCACTACTGCCCTCTTGGAACTGCACACTTGTACAGCCGGGCAGTGGCAAACAGCCCTTCCCTGACCAGGGCCCTCTGAAGCAGCAGCACCAAGGTCCTCGCCAGCCTTCCCCTTGTACCCAGACCCAGACTGGGGCCATGAGATGAGTGCGCCGCGAGGACCACTTGGTTACCAAAGTCTTAACGAGGGCCACAGGAATCTGTCCCCCAGGCCAGGCCTGGTGGCTCAAATCCGTAATCCCTACACTTTGAAAGGCCGAGTCAGGTGGATCGCTTGAGGTCAGGAGTTCGAGACCAGCCTGGCCAACAGAGCAAAACCCCGTCTCTACTAAAAACATATAAATTAGCTGGGCTGGTGGCATGCACCTGTAATCTCAATTACTTGGGAGGCTGAGGCAGGAGAATCACTTGAACCCAGGAGGCGGAGGTTTCAGTGAGCTTAGAACATGCCACTGCACTCTGGCCTAGGCAACAGAGTAAGACTCTGTCTCAAAAAAAAAAAAGTCAGTCCCCCAGAAGTACTAACTAGTAGTAGTTAATTTCTGAATATTCACAATGATGACAGCAAAATCCACAAAGCATAGACCTCAGTGAGTTTAAAAAGACCAACTGCTGGTCAGCTTCCAGGCAGAAAGTACTGCTAGTTATGAGTATATGCAGGTAATAATCACACATTCACAAAACGCAGTCAGCCAGGTTCCTGAGGAAGCGTCACTGGGCTGGTCCCACTGGCATGAATCCCCATGGGTTCAACTCACCCGCTCAAGAGTCCACTTCCCACTCGGAGGCCTGGGTGCCAATTCAACAATGTCCAATAAGCGATCCACTGGATTTAAAACCAAGTACACAAGATAACCACATCCCATCCTAATCTCACTTTAAAATCACTACTGCCCTCTTGAAACTGAACACTTTTACAGCCAGGTAGCGAGCAGCAAACACCCTGTCTCTGGCCAGGGCCCTCTGAAGCAGCAGCGCCTGGCTCTTAGCTCTTCTCCCAGTGACAAGGAAGACGTGGCTTTTCACCTGCACATCTATGGAGCACTCTTCCGGTCCTAAGGGTGATAGGAAGAGAACATGATAGACACAGGCACTCAGCCTCTCAACGCAGTCTCTCCCAGTAAATGCAGCAAACAAGCAAGCGCCTGTGCTTGGAAACCAAGCAAACACAGCTGTGCGCTCTCAAGTCTCAGTGCCCGTGGGTCTCGGAGGCCTTGAAGAAAACTGTCCACACTAACAGCGGCCAGCACTTACCACATGCCAAGCGCCGTGCTAAGCCTTCACCTTGGTCACTCCTTCCACAGCCACACAATGCAAGTCGTAGCTTCCGCCGGTGATTTTTTAAAAGCAGGTGATTGAAAGAAAGAAGTGAAGGAACCACCCACACAGCTAAAAAGCGGCAGGGCTGGAACAGCAGGGCCGCTGCCGCCTCTTCAAGAAGCCATGAGCCCTCCCACCCTACGGCTGGTCCCCCGAGCCACCTGCACAGCGTCCTGACCCCTGCACTCTGGCCCCAAGACGATCCCTGCTGCACTGGGCACTTCCGGGGTCTCTTGATTCATCCCAATCCCTGGTCTCCCCGTCACCAGAGTCCACGCGATGCAATGCCAGGAATGGTTCTAATCCCTCTCCCTGGTTATCCTGACAGCACCCCCGACCTCCGACCCCCGACCCCCGACCCCGGACCCCGCGCCGCCCTTTGACTCCCAAGCGCCTGAGAGACACTGAAGCGAAATGCCCATCCAGCCTTTCGGTCACTTTCTGAACTGCGGTGTCTACACTGGCCCTTCACCAGCCAGACCAAGAGCGCCCGCTCCCGCTCCCACCCCAGGCCCCCGCGGGGAGTAAGCGGACTCCGGGACGGCTACAGGGGCAGGGACCGGGCGGGCAGAGACGCGCCAGGGCCACGCTGCGGGGTGAAAGGGCCTGTCCTCACTGCTCTTCCAAAGGAAGAAAGTTGTTTTTTCTTTTTTTTTCTTTTTTAAATCGCTTTAGCCAGAATAACCGGCGAGCCACGCGGCGAGGCTTCTGCAGCCGGACCGCCTCTCCGTTTCCAGCGGCTAAACACAGACGCGGACCGGAGGGGAGGCGCGGCCGCGGCTCGGCGGCGGAGAGCGGGCAGTTTCCCCGGCTTCCTTCCTACTCCACCCTCCAGCCCGGCCGCCCGCGGACCGCAGCGAGACCTGTGCGTCCCGGGACCCTCCGCCGGTCCGCAGCCCTCAACGGCCAGCCCTGCTCCCCTCCTCGGCCGCGGCCCCGCGGGAACCTCAGGAAAGCCGGGGTCTTTCGCTGCTTTCTCAGGAACTTGTCTCTGCCGGCATTCAAGTTACTCCAGAAGCGAGCCCCGCGCAGGGAGCGGAGCGGGCCGCAAAGCCCGCGAGGCGCCAGCCCACCGACAGCCGGGCGCGCGGGGGTGCCGGGCCTGGCCTCGGACGGGACCAGAACCGGGCAGTCCCCAAGACGTCCGCCCCGGCCCGCCCAGGACAGGCGCGTCCGCTCCGCCCGCTCCGCCCGGGCCCGATGCCCTTGGGCGGCGGTGTCCGCGCCGAGCCCCGCAACGCACCCGCTCCCTGGCCGCCCAGCCCGGCGCCCACCCGAGCCCGGTCCGGCCGCAGACTCACCCCATGAGCCAGTCCATGGCTGCGCGGAGCCGCCGCGCCTTCCGCCCGACGCGCTCGGCCTCAGCCCCGGCGGCCGGAAGTAAACACTCGCCCGCCCGCTCGCTCCCACACGCGCCGCCCGCCGCCGCCGGAAGTGACGCGCCCGCGCGCCGCCTGATGGGACCTGTAGTTCCCGCTTTGCACCCTGCGCTTTCGGCCCCGCGGGTGCCTCCTGGGTCCACGGGCTGTCCCCGCACACCTAGACTGTCTCCCTACGCCCTGCCTGTGCTCTCCTGCTTTGGCTCTCTCCGCGCCGTCGCCCCCGCCCTGGACGGTTCCCTCCCGCCTTTGGCGCTCTCCCCTTGCTCAGTACTGTCCCTCACACCCTGGCTGTCCCCTCCCTCCCGGGCCGTCCCCCTGAGCCCCCGGCTGTCCTCTCCCACCTTAGGCCCTCTCCTCGCTCCCTGCGCTGTCCCTGCTCCGCGGGCTGCAGATCACCTCGCTCTTGGCTGTCCCTCCCCCATCCTAGACTCTCCTCTTGAGCCCCTGGGTGTCCCCATGTCCCTTGGGCATCTGCCCTCCTGGCCACTCTGTCCCGGGGCCCGGCCCACAGCAGTTACTCAGTGCCTGTCAAAAGGGCCGGATTCCCCAGTCCTCCCCCCAGGGAAGATGCTCCGAGGTGCACAGAACCTGGACAGGGAGAGCGCAGAACGGGGAGAGTGGGGAGGAGCTGCTTCTCCCTGGCTGAATATGGGCGGCAGGTGGGGCTGACCCTGGAGGTGGTGGGGCCAGCTGGCCTGACACGGTCACTTGTGTGAAGCCTAGTGGCTGTGTCACTCCACCATGCTTGTCAGACAAGTGACGGAATCAGGCTGGCTGCCCTTGCCCCCTCCAGGGTCAACCCTGCCTGCTGCCCTGTATTCAGCCGGGGGTAAGCAGGCCCTCTCTGCTCTCCCCAGGTCCCCTCCTGCCACCTGGCTTCTCTCCAGGCTCCAGAGTGCTAGGTATCAGGGCTCTCAGTTGCCATCAAGAGAATGGTTTGGCCTGTAATCCCAGCACTTTGGGAGGCTGAGGCAGACGGATCATAAGGTCAGACCTTCGAGACCAGCCTGGCCAATACGGTGAAACCCCGTCTCTACTAAAAATACAAACAAATTAGCTGGGCGTGGTGGCGCGCCTGTAATCCCAGCTACTCAGGAGGCTGAGGCAGGAGAATAGCTTGAACCCGGGAGGTGGAGGTTGTAGTGAGCCAAGATGGAATGAATCACTGCACCCCAGCCTGAGTGACAGAGCCTGACTCTGTCTTAAAAACAACAACAACAACAACAACAACAAAGAGAAAGGTTTAAGGTGAAAAGGAATTCATAACACATCCTGGGTAGCTCACAGCATTGCCCAGAAAGCTTGAGAACTTCCAAGACCATGCATCTAGGAACACCTCCAGTCACAGTGGCCTCCATTCTTAGTCCCTTCTTTTCGGCTTTGCCCCACAGCTGAGACCAGCGAGTGAAATGTTTCAATCCCAGACCCTCCTGCAGCCGCAGGAGGCTGCATGACACGGTTATGGTCAATGGAGTCAGAGCAGAAGTCGGCCAGGGAGGCTTCGCGTCCGCATGACAGGATGACACTGCCGCAGACAGGTGCTTTGACTTCTGCTTCTGCAGGGGCAGGACACTTGGAGGCCGGGAATCAGGCATTGGGGCTGCCTTGGTAGGAGGCATTGACAGAAAACAAAGACTGAGAAGACAGGAAGAGCTTGGGGCGTGGACGACTCCACAAAGCTGCTGCACCAGCCACGGGCTGCCTTCTCCAGAGTTCTTGATGTGTGACAAATGCAGCCCGCAATGGAATTTCTGCTGGTCACAGCTGAGCACCTTTCTGCTTAACGTGTGAGCACAGAACTGGGACTGTAAAGGCGTCACTGCTGCAACCACAGGGCGCCAGCGGCCGACATCCATGAGTGCTGGTGCTGGAAACGCCGCCTCCACTGGCCAGGACCCGTGCACACCGCTTCCTGCTCCGAGTTGGACAGGGGCTGCTGACCAGGAAGCCGAGGGCGTCTGCCTGCACCGCGGCTGGCAGCTTCTCCAATGGCAGCCACACCCAGCCTCCTAGGGAGGGGTTTCTCCGGGAAGTTGAGATGCTTACATGGTGAAGAACGAAATGGCCCACTATTTTTCTGCTTTGCACAAACACCATTCTGCCCACACCTCCCCTTACTGCCCTCATAGCACAACTGAGCCTTATAGAGGTGAACCCCCACTCCCTCCAGGACCAGCCCGCAGCTTATCAGCAATGGCCAGGAGGCTGGGAGGTGTCCCCTCCTGCTGTGCTGCTTTCCTGGTTGTAAAGCTCGTGGGTGAACACCACAGACTTGACCAGCAAAAGCTACTGGAGATAAAATAGTGAGGAAAGACAAAGAGGGGGAAAACACACTTAACACACGGCATCTCAGGAGGGAAGAAAAGACAGACCCATGCCGGGGTCTGACTGTTGAGGCAGAAGTTGCACTGAGCCAAGACCATGTCACCACTCTAGCCTGGGCCACAAGACTGAGCCTCCATCTCAAAAAAAAAAAACAGTGACAAGTGTCAGAACTGCTTGTACTGCAGCCCCAGCTAAACCTTGTTCTCAATCTGGGGCACATTTAAAACTTTGTGCACTCTTGGGTCTCTTGTTAATTAGTTAAGAACAGTGGCCTGGCACAGTGGCTCACGCCTGTAATCCCAGCACTTTGGGAGGCTGAGACAGGAGAATCAGTTGGACCCGGGAGGCAGAGGTTGCAGGAAGCCGACATTGCGCCATTGCACTCCAGCCTGGGCAGCAAGAGCGAAACTCCATCTCAAAAACAGCACATTCAGTAAGCGCTGGTCAGAGAGGTCAGGCTACCTTGCTCGTGTGGCCAAGGTTGAGGACTCCCTTCTCCTGATTCCATGCTCACATTAGTGAACCACTCACTTGGCCAGCTGTGTCTCTTTACCTCGGAGAGTGACCCAACCCATCATTCCTGAGGACTAGGGACCCTTAGTGACCCTGCCTGCTCCTGCATGCTGGTCTCTTCCAGCAACTGCTCTCCTGAACATGGTGGTCCTAGGGGGTGCTTGAGGCAGCCCCCTAGGTTCCACCCACTTTCCTTCCTGCCCCTTTGAGCACTCGCCATCCTGGTGACTACCTGCCTGCCTTGGACAGGTTTTTGTCTTTGAGACGGAGTCTTGCTCTGTCACCAAGCTGGAGAGCAGTGGCACAATCTCAGCTCACTGCAACCTCCACCTCCCAGGTTCAAATGATTCCCCTTCCTCAGCCTCCTGAGTAGCTGAGACTACAGGTGCGTGCTACCATGCCTGGCTAATTTTTTTGTATTTTAATAGAGACAGGGTTTCACCATATTGGCCAGGAAGGTCTCGATCTCCTGACCTCATGATCTGCCCGCCTTGGCCTCCCAAAGTGCTGGGATGACAGGCGTGAGCCCCCACGCCCAGCCGCTGACCTGGACAGGTTGTTTAATGTCCCTGTGCCTCACCTTCCTTTTTAGTGGAATGGAAATGATACTAGCAAACTTGCAGGAGGTGAGGAGCCATCGGGAAGTGGACTGGCATGATGGATGCGTGGCCCCCGGCTCGGGCAGCTCTCTTGCCTCGGCCGGCCCTCCTCCCCTGAGGATGGTGTGCTGCCCTCCTCACCCAACACGTGGCTTCATGTGCCCCGCCCAGATCACATGTTGTGTGCTATCCTGTGGTCTTACGTATCGTCTGATCTGGAGCCCAGTGGCAAGCTGGAACTTGCATCTGGAAGAACCACGTTTATTTCTTAAGAGGACAGGGCTCTGCTCCGAAGCCCTGGGGCCCTCCTAGCTTTACAGCTTGCTACCATCTCCTCGCAGCAGCACATGGGGCACCACTGGATCTGCTGCGTCAGAAGTGACAAGTGGCCGGGCACAGGGGCTCACGCCTGTCATCCCAGCACTTTGGGAGGCCGAGGTGGGTGGATCCCTTGAGGTCAGGACTTTGAAACCAGCCTGGCCAACATGGTGAAACTCCATCTCTACTAAAATTACAAAAATTGGCTGGGCGTGGTGACAGGCACCTGTACTCCCAGCTACTCAGGAGGCTGCGGCAGGAGAATCATTTGAACCCAGGAGGCGGAGGCTCCAGTGAGCTGAGATCACGCCACTTCACTCCAGCCTGGGTGACAGAGCAAGGCTCCATCTCAAAAAAGGAAAAAGAACAAAAAGGAAAAAGAAGAGATAAGTATCAGAATTGCTTGTACTGCAGCCCCAGTTCAACCTTGTTCTCAATCTGGGGCACATTTAAAGCTTTTGCGCACTCTTGGGTCTCTTGCTAATTAGTTAAGAACAGCACATTCAGTAAGCCCTGGTCAGAGAGGACAGGTTACCTGCCTCTCGTCAACATCCATTTTCTTCTTCTTCTCTTGGCTTCTCCCTGTCTTCCTCCTCCTTCCTCTTCCTCTTGTTATTTAGTCATTGAACAACTGAGCGATGTGACCACAGGAAGAACTCTTTTACCCAGATTCCCAGGTAGGCAAGATGGCCAATGAGATGTAAGACGAGCTTGTTCTGTAGCTTCCAGTAAATCCTTTTTGTCCTTCCTGTCTACCCAACCCTGGCCCAGTCTCCTGCTTCCTGACCAGAAGAGAAAAAAAATGATGGCTGGAGCCCTTGCAGCCACGTTGGAGCATGAGGAAGTGATGGTGGCAGAGCAGAAAGACAGAAAGAACCTAGGTTCCTGCTGAAACTCAAACCCTCCACGACAGTCCTGATTTTCTTACCGAGGTGCTTATGTTATTTGAAAAAATACTGATTAAATCATCGTTCTTCCAAATTTCTGCTACTTGAAGGAAAATAAAGTTGTCTAATTGACATATGCATCAGTGTGTCATGGTGCTGGAGGTGCAACAGCCCATCCTTTCCTTTGAAAACAATGTTTACATATTCTCAGACCATAGATTCCCAAAATGTTGCCAAATCCCTAAATGTTCATGGGATATATCTCTTGGCAAGCACATGTATTATTTAGTGTCTAGAGTGTCTAGGTCCTCAGCTCTAGGGCCTACGAACATGGCAGCATAGCATTCTTATGATGTGATATGCTGAGGTAGGCTGAGACAATCAAAATCTGTGTGGACTAGGCCGGGCACGATGGCTCACACCTACAATCTCAGCACTTTGGGAGGCTGAGGCAGGTGGATCACTTGAGGTCAGGAGTTGGAGACCAGCCTGGTTAACGTGGTGAAACCCCATCTCTGCTAAAAGTACCAAAAAAAATTTAGCTGGGCATGGTGGCATGCACCCAGCTACTCGGGAGGTTGAGGCAGGAGAATCGCTTGAACCTGGGAGGCAGAGGTTGCAGTGAGCCAAGTTTTCACCATTGGACTCCAGCCTGGATAACAAGAGCAAAACTCTGTCTCAGAAAAAAAAAAAAGTGTCTGTGGACAAAATTGTGGCAAAGCGAATTTGAGTTTGTAGGATCCTGAGGCCTTGGGGGAAGGTATGCTGTGGATCTCCCGAAATAAACACTCAGAGCGAATTGGAGTCTGTGGGACCCTGAGGCCTCAGGGGGCGGAGGGGGGTATACTGCCAATCTCACGAAATAAACATCCCCTGCTTCTGGTGTTCTCTGTTTACTGGGATTGAGATGGGTGTGGCTACCTGATCAATAGCTGAATCATAACTGTTGATCGACTCCAGTGAGGTCACTGCATCTGGAAGAACAGCTGCAGCTGGAATCATTACATCTTCCAACCCACTGTCAATCACCAACGCCCTTCTGTCTTTCGCACAGACAAGATGTGGGAGTGAGACTGGAATCCTAGAGGGGCCCCTTCTCCGCATCGTTGGGGACTGGGAGGGTAGGACCCATTTCCGGGCATCTCTGGCGATGAAGGTTTGCTTTTGGTTCACGGTTTCGGCAGGAAGGTAGACCTGTAGGCTTTTCCACTCAGCCCTTTCCTCCTTCCAGTCACCCAATCATCTGATGAGTAAATAGTGAGTGGCAACTATGTAGGAGGACAGGGCACTTGGGAGGCGACTGGAGAACAGTAGCAGACAGCACAGACTAAAGCCTCCCCCTGAGGAGCTGCAGACAGTCAGCGAAGAAAACAATAAAGCAGGCAGCACATTCCAAAGTGACCAAGACCCTGGGGGAAACAAACCTGGAGGGAGGGTCACAGCACGCTCAGTGTCACAGGCTGACGATGTCGCCAGAAAGATGAGATGAAGTTCTAACCCCCAGTACCAGTAAGGGCCGAAGCGGGAGATGTCATTTTTTGATGTTGTTTGGTTTTTTTCGTTGTTTGTTTGAGACAGGGTTGCATTCGTGTTTCACAGGCTGGAGTGCAATGGCAGCTCACTGCAACCTCCACCTCTCACGTTCAAGCGATTCCCCAGCCTCAGCCTCCCGAGTAGCTGGGACTGCAGGTGCCCACCATCACGCCCAGCTAATTTTTTGTATTTTTAGCAGAGATGAGGTTTCACCATGTTGGCCAGGCTGGTCTCAAACTCCTGACCTCAGGTAATCTGCCCGCCTTGGCCACTGCACCCAGCCTACAGACGTCATTTGTTAAGATGAGGTCCTAGTGGAGTGGGAGTACTCCAATCCTAGATGACTGGTGACCTCATAAAAAGGGGAAATTGGCCAGGCGTGGTGGCTCATGCCTATAATCCCAGCACTTTGGGAGACAGAGGCAGGTGGATCACAAGATCAGGAGTTCGAGACCATCCTGGATAACATGGTGAAACCTCGTCTCTACTAAAAATACAAAAAATTAACCAGGTGTGGTGGCGCACGCCTGTAGTTCCAGCTACTTGGGAGGCTGAGGCAGGAGAATTGCTTGAATCTTGGAGGTGGAGGTTGCAGTGAGCCGAGATCGCACCATTTCACTCCAGCCTGGGTGACAGAGCGAGACTCCGTCTCAAAAAATGGCCGGGAGCGGTAGCTCACGCTGAGGCAGGCGGATCAGCTGAGGTCAGGAGTTTGAAACCAGCCTGGCCAATATGGTGAAACTCCGTCTCTACTAAAAATGCAGATATTCTGGGCTTGGTGGGATGTGCCTGCCATCCTTGTCGCACCTTGTGACAGCACCTGCCCTTTCTCATCAGGTGCCTGCCTTCTGCCTCGCTCTAGGGCAGCCCCAGGGGCTGCTGTGCCCCCTGGGAGTTCCTGGCCAGAGAAGTGAGGGGCTCGATTTTCCCGGTCATGTTTCCATCTAGACTGGGGGCCCTTTGAAGGCAGGACCTGTGCGGAGATCCTCAGAACAGCTGTCCTCCATTGCGGAGTGGAAAGCCGAGGCTTCCAGGATAAGGATGACTTCATGGCATGTTTCAGGGGAAAGAGCTGATTCTCCGGTCACCCGCTGACTCCAGATACAGAGGCCGGGCCCTGCAGGGTCATTCACGGACTCCGCTGTGACCCTGTCTGTCCTTCTTTTGGGCCCACTCATTGCCTTCTGGGGCCAGCAGGGGACACAGCTGGTGCTCAGCGTCCCCTCTCTGTCTCAGGCTGCGCCGCCCAGAGGCCTTGGCACGGGGTGGGCCTCGTGACACACACATTCTCCTACGCTGCAGAGGCCGGAGAACAATGGCTCCCTCTCACCTCTGAGCTGGTTCTTGCGCTTGGGACAGTCCCAAGTGAGGCTGAGGGTAGCCACAGCTTGCGATGAGCCAAGATCACACCATTGCACTCCAGCCTGGGTGACAGAGCAAGACTTGGTCTACAAAAACAAAACAAAACAAAATATCTAAAATACACATTTGTTATTGTATACACACACATGTGTGCATACATATGTGTGTGTGTGTGTGTGTGTGTGTGTGTGTGTGTATATATATATATATATATATATATTTTTTTTTTTTTTTTTTTTTTTGAGGCACGGTCTGGCTCTGCCGCCCAGGCTGGAGTACAATGGCGCCATCACAACTCACTGCAGCCTCAACCTCCTGGTGCAAATAATCCTTCTGCATTGGTCTCTCACAGCCCTGGGATTATGAGTATGAGCCACTGTGCCCCACCTCTGAGCATATATTTTTGAGGCACACAATTCAACTTGTCACAGGTGTAGTTATCAGCCATGTGATTGAAAGCACATAGGCAGTGCTTTACCTGAGGCTGAGATGGGGCTCCCTGAATCCCGAGTTTCAGCTGTAGATCCTCCCTGAGTTGTTAAGCTCACGTGACTTGGTGTTGACTAAACGCTGGCTTCCCAGATGGGAGCTCCAGCCCGTCTCAGGAGGAGGTCATTCCTAAGGCAGAGCTTGCTGTTTCTAACCTGTCCCCAGCTTGGTGGGTTCCACCCGCGTGAAGCTTCGGAGGCCATGTTCAAAAGTGTTGCTAACCTCAGCCTCGTTTGGACTTAACTTCTCCTTCCTTGCCTTCCTACAGCAGAGTGGAGCAGGGGGCCTTCAGCTACTGGGATGGGCCTCCAAGGTCGTGGGTGGGTTTTCTTGAACACAGAAGGGGACGGTTTCTGCTGCATGGTCGGCACTGCTGGCCGTCAGCTCTGGAGCCTGGGGCGGTAGGAACTGATTTCAGGAAGCAAAGTGCCTCCGGTCCTAGGCCCTCACACACTGGTGTCTGTGGGCTCTAGAGGGCAGGAGTGAGTGGCTGAGCACGGAGGGTGGGGCCTGTGCATCCCTTCATCAGAAGGAGCCCGGGGCTGCTGGCTGTCGCTGCCCAGAACCCAGGTGAGGCGTCCCTGGGTCTGCTCGCTCTTCAGAAGAAGGTGAACACGTGGCCAAGTGTGCAGCATTGCCAATGCACTCCTGCTCCTGGCTGCCTGTGAGTCCCTAGCATGGACTGCGGGAAACTGGCTCCAGGCCATTCCAGCACACAGGACAGCTCCCCGGGCCTGGCACAGGCTGGCGCTTGGGTGAAGTTAGATGTTAAATGGAGCTGTTAATGAGTCTCAAGGAGGGTGCAAAATTCACAGAGGCGCCCACTCCAGAGCCACGGTGGTGCCCAAAGCTCTCTCCCTCACCCTAGCGTCTGCCCTGGTCTTGGGACCCCCATTCCAGACCAGAGTTCACCCCCTAAGGGGGGTGGGACCTGACAGGCCTGCAGAGGGCAACTTCTCGTAGCCCAAGTCCCCAAGGGGCCTTCCTGCCCCCCTCTCCTGGGGGTCCCACCCATTGTGGAGAAGAGGATGGAGCAGGAGAGTGATGGGAAGGAGCTCCTGTTTTCCATTCCCAGGAGGGGGCGGGGGTGACCTGGGAAAGGAGGTGCCAGTCCCAGCAGAGCCTTTCCAACAGTTGCTGCCTGGCACAGTGGCCAGACGTAGCAGGCTTGTGGGGGGAGGGGACCCAGGGGAGACCCTGGATCTGGCAACTTGGGAAGGTGGTGGCAAAAGGGGCAGTGCCCCAGGTGAACCCAGCACTCAAGGTCCCAGCCCCCAGCAGGAACTGCTGACCGAGAGCCACCATTGCTACTCACTCTCATCTCCCCTGGGAATCATTCTTGCAAGGTGCTGACCACCAGCAAGCGCAGGAGGGGCAGAGTCCCCATCCAGACCTGGGCACAGAGCACTCACAGCAGGCAGTGTCCAGACTGCCGTGGGTTGCTCCTTGAGGCCCTGACCCCCAGAGTCACCTGCAGGCCATCCCTCAAAGCAAAGAAGTCACTGACCTGTGGAGTTGGGAATTTGCCTTTTTTGTCCCCAGTGACCACCCTTCCCGCCACCCTCCCAGTGGGGATCCACTACCCCTCCTGGCTGGTGGTGCTAGCCCCTAACAAACCGCCCTTACAGGCATGGACCTGCAGGTTTGCTCTCCTCGCCCTGGGGACAGAGTCTGAGATCCCTGGGAGCTGACGGTACCCTGCGCCTTCCCCAGCTCTCCATCCTGTGGGAGATGGATGGGACTATTCCATCCTGTGCGCTCCAAGAGTGCTGGACCCAGGGTGGGTGCATGGTCCATTGGGGCTCCCGTGGCTGCCGTTGTGGGCTCTTCTGACCTGCGGGGCTTCAAATGTGCTGCTCATGTCAGGAAGGAGAAGCTCCTCTCCAGGAACTCCTGCTCATCACTCAAGGCCTCTCTCACAGGCCCCTTCCTCCAGGCAGCCTTCCTGCTGCCCCCTTCCTGAGTGGTGGCACCTCTTGTGCACACCTGTCACGGAAACCAGTGATCTCACGGTGAGGACAGAGGCTTGATTCCCATGTACTGTGGCTCCTGGGGGCCATCCCCAGCACCAGAAGGCTCCCATGCATGTCAGCTAATGGAAAAATCCACAAAAAGTGGAACAGGAAAGTAAATTACCGACATTCCACCCCGCCCAATTCCTATTCTGCAGACAAGACTCTGAAGCCCCAGAGGGCCCAGGGGGTCCGGCACAGCACGGAAGCCACCACAGAGCCAGCCTGTACGCAGGCTCCCCGCCTCCCTATCGGAACGAGGAGGCACCGGGCCTGCTCCAGCTCCCTCTCCTGGATGGGGACACTGAGACCCATGACACAGGCGGAGTACTGGCAGGACAGCTCTGCTTTGCAGGGCCCGGTGCGAGTTGCTGCTGCCCACAAACCACCCAGAGCCTGGAGCAGGACTGGGGTGTGGGGAAAGCTGTCCCGGCGGGAGGCAGGGTGGGCTGTGCAGATGGCCAAAGTGTGGCCTGGAGGCGTGGCGGGTGACGGAGCAGTGGAGGAGCAGGGCCCTGGCCTCCTGGGGACGCACCCACACAGAAACTACAGATGGAGGCTCGGAGGCTCGGCCCTCCTCCTGCTTCTGCCTCCAGCCAGCTGGGGCTCACTGCTGTCCGCTCAGCCACTGGGTGGGGACCCTAGATTACAGGTCCCCAAATGCCACATGTCTCATCAACAGATGCAGCAGACAGCCTGGGGAAGCTGTGGAAATATGGATTCCCGAGCCCTGCCCCCACAGAGGCTGGCAGTGTAGGTCTGGGCAGGACCCGGGGACCTGCATTTAAAGATCCCCACAGGTGACGCCGAAGGGCCAGAGGGTGGGCATCCCTGGACCAGATGGACCCTGACAGCCTGGCAGCTTTTGCTCATCAAACCCATGTGGGCCCTGGCCTCCTGGGATGGGAGGCTGGCTCTGCAGGATGGGTTGCCAGCAGTATGGGGAAGGTAGTCTGAAGGGCTCCCGCGGGAGGCCCCAAAGGGTGCGTGCCTCCAGTCAGATAAAACTGGTTAAAATGAGGCCACACTAGAGTGGGCTGGAGGATGGCCTTGTCAGAAGCCGGTGAGGCACTGAGCAGCTGCTCCGTCCCGCCTCCAGAGCCCACCCACCTGCACCTGAGTCTTGCACTTGTGGCCTTCAGACCTTGGAGAGACTTTTCTTTTTCTCTTTCTTTCCTTTTTTTTTTTTTTTTTTGAGATAGAGTTTTGCTCTGTCTCCCAGGCTGGAGGGCAGTGGTGCGATCTCCACTGCAAACTCCACCTCCCGGGTTCAAGCAATTCTCCTGCCTCAGCCTCCTGAGTAGTTGGGATTACAGGTGCCCGCCACCATGCCTGGCTAATTTTTGTAGTTTTATTAGAGACGGGGTTTCACTATGTTGGCCAGGCTGGTCTTGAACTCCTGACCTCAGGTGATCCGCCTACCTCGGCCTCCCAAAGTGCTGGGATTACATGCCTGGCCGTAGAGACGTTTCTGTTGTTGAAGCCTCCTGGTTCTCAGTGCTTTTGTCTTGCAGCCCCAGGCCACACACAGTATCCCAGGGCAGGACCCTCAATACCAGGCCCTGCCAGGCCCTGCCAGGCCGAGGTGAATGTCCCCTCTGCAGGAGCAGGGGATTCCAAGTGCCGCCCTGCACCTGGGCTGGGGGAGGAGTGCAGAGCACACGGGCACGCCAGGGAGGGGCCCTTCCAGGAATGTGCTCTGTAGACAGCTGGGTAGGGCTGGGGCGGACCAAGGCGTCTGCGGGGTCTGGCGGCACCATCCAGGTGAGGGCGTGCTGGGGGAAAGCCAAGAACAATAGCTGGGTGTACTGCTTAGCTGAGAAGGAGGGGTGGGCGGGGTGGGTGCTGGAGGCATTGAGACGGACCCAGCCAGACGCACGCAGGTGGCCGCCACAGCTAGGCATTGCCAGGTCTGGAGGACAGGGAGGAAACCTGGCTGGAGACACAGCTGGCCACTGACTGCGTGCGTCCCTGGGGCCGCAGTGTGGGCGACCTTCCTGCGGGACGGGCAGGCCCAGAGCAGGTGCAGGCTGTGGGCACAGCGGAGGCTGCCGCCGGGCCACGGAAAGCGCATGGGGAGGGCCTTCGGAGGAGGGTGGGCGGGGCCGCGGGGTGGAGACAAGGCTGTGCCTTCCTCCCAGCCGGTGGGTCCCCGACGGGTGGGCGTGCGTGCAGGGCCCCCAGCCGGAGAACCGGCCCCAGCCTCGGCGAGCGCGGGCAGCAGATGGCGCTGCCGGGCTGCTCTCCGCCTTGGATTCGGGGAGCGCCGGATGGGGGTGGCCGGCGAGCCCGAGGCGGGAGAAGAGCTCACAGCGCGGCCCCCGGCCGGGGCAGGCAGGCTCCGGGGAGGAGCGCTTGCCCCGCCCCCGCGGGACAGGTGTTCGCCCACCTGGGCCGGGACCCAGAGCCGCGCTGCCCACGTGCTGGGAGCCGAGCAGGTGCTCACCGCGTCCGCCCTCCACGCCAGCAGCGCCTGGGGGCCCGGGCCCGCCAGGGGCGCGCCGGACGCGGGAGCCGAGGAGCAGCGGCGCTTTGAGGATGAAGGGCGCGGCGGGCGGTCCGGGAGTGGGCGCGGCCCCGCCGGGCGTGAGGTCATCGCGAGAAGCGGGCGCACCCCCGCCCCTGGGCCTCGGAGCCCCGGGCTGCGCCCCGCGGGGCGCGCAGGTTGGGCAGGTTCTGGGTTCCCGGAGGTGGGGGAGGGGGGAACTCTGGGGGGAATGGGGACTGGGAGCTTCCTGCGGGGGGTGCCCAGACGCCCGCGCCCCCCGGCGATGGTCCGGGCCCCGTACGTGGGGGCTGACCTCACCGCCTGTCCAGGCGGACCCCGCCAGCGCGAATGGGCCCGCGCGCATCCACCGCCCGCCGGCAGCGGCTGTCCTCCCCGCCCCGGGGTCCTTGGGCTCAGGGAAGGCGGGGCCGCCAGCCAGCTGCCCGGATATGGGGGGGTACTCAAACGTCCCCTCGCCCAACCCAACTCCGCCCTAGTGCCCTCAATCCCGCCCCTTCTGGAGTTTCCTGTTAGAGTCTCCACGGGCGAAGGGACCCCATCGGCCGCGCCTGGCCAGCCCCAGTGCCCTCGAGAGGCGGAGGTCCCACAGTGGGGACCCGGGCTGCAGTCACCACCTGGCACGGCTGGGGGCACAGGGGTGTCCGGGAAGGGCCTGCGCCCTTCATCCTCAAAGCGCGCTGCCCCTTGGCTCCCAGTTCCTGTGGGTTTCCGTTCCTCTTCTGGGTCCCCAGCCTGTGAGCACCGGCTAGGCAGGTGGGCCAGAGGTGACCGAGCAGAACCAGGCGCCGGGGCCGTCCGGGTTTGGGTCTGGCTTCCACACTGGCCGCAGTCTTCTCCCCTCCGGCCGGCAAAGTCTCCGAGCCGCATTCCCACCGCCGCTGGGCTGGCCGGAGGGTCGGGTTGGGTAAGGAAGATATAAAATCTCCCCCGAATACCCTGCTCCCGCCCCCAGGACGCCCCCTTCGGCCAGGCGCTGGGCAGGCCTAGTGCCCACTGATCTTGCCACTCAGGCCTGTGCGCCAGGGGTGTCGGAGGGGTCTCCTGGGCCAGGGGCTTGCCGGGGGAGTAGGGTGGGGAGGTTGCAGAGGCACCGGAATCTCTTTCTGCTGGGGGGCGGGGTGGACATCAGGAGGGGCCATTGCCCCGCAGACGACCCCCAGCAGAAGACAGGGCTTTGGCCAGTGCAGGCTCCACCCGTCCCGACCCTCGCGGCAGGGAGGCCCCACCCACTGTCGGACAGGTTCTTGACTTCACCCTGCTTCCGCAAACGTTTCCGGGTGCAAAGGCCCCTCTGGGCTGGGGTGGGATGGGGGAGGGGAGCCCTAGGATGGGGTTTTGTTTTCCTCCAAAGGCATCAGGTGCCCAGGACCAAACTCCTCCCCTCAACCCGCCTCTCGCCCTTCCCTGGCTTCTATTTCTAGCTCTCCTTGGCTATTTATAGCTTTGTCCATCTGGCAATTGCGTCAGTCCGGGTCTGGCTTCAGCTGGCTATGCCAATGGTGCCACCAATGCCCCCACATCCCCCTATCCTTCCCGGGCATTCACCTGCCCTTTGAGGTCCTAGTTGGAGGCCCCAGGTGTGTAGGGGACGGGAGGGTGTTCTGCAGGTGCGCTCAGCCCTGAGGGCGAGGGTGCAAGTGCTGGGGAGGAGTGGGAGGGCACTGGACTTAGGGGAGGGCAGCAGAATTCTGGAGGGGAGGGAGTAAGCGGTATCTTCCCCTTTCCTTCCCAGAGCTTCCTCTTGGGAGCTGCGTGGGGACAGGCCACTGTACCTTGGTTTCACAGGTGGTATCTGCAAAGACTAGCAGAGATACCCTTGGGTCTAGTACCTCCACCCCCTGCACCTTCCAGAATGAAGGCCCTTCCCTGAGTTCCCCTCCTCTTCCCCCGCCAACTGAGGCCACCGTCTCCCCAGCATCTCACTCAAGTCCAGTTCAGCTCCAATACCCTTCCCCTCCCTGAGACCACCCCCTACCCAGAGCCCTGGAGGTGGACATTGAAGGGCTCTGAAGCAAGACAGGTCTCCCTGCTCAGTTTGGAAGGAGTGAAGGGTGCCCACCCAGGCACCTGCCTGGTGTTTGGCGAAGGCCTGCCCTGGCATCACCCTGCTTGAAGGTGGTGGGCACAAGCATGTTCCCTTCGCCCTACCAGGGTCCCCTCTGAGCTCTGGTCCTCACAGTCAGGGGCCACTCACTTCACAAAGCCATCATCACACCTTCAGGGGCCCGGCTTCTTCCATAAAGGCTCCTGTCTAGACCCATTCCCAGGGGCAGGAGTGGGCCCTGGGACCATGGGCTGCCTCACCCCTGGGCCAGAAGGGTGTGCTTTCTCTAGAGGGAGTGCACCCCTGAACCCCAGCTGCCTGGAGGGATCACTGAGTTTTCCCACTCTCAATCCTGCCCCTCCTGGAGTTTCTGGGGCCACACCTTGCCAGCCCTAATGCCCTCCAAGAGGCGGATGTCCCACAGTGGGAACCTGGGCTGAAGTCACCACCTGGCACGGCCGGGGGCTCAGGGGTGTCCAGGAAGTTCCTGTGCCCTTCATCCTCAAAGCACCGCTGCCCCTTGGCTCCCAGTCCCTGTGGTTTTCCGTTCCTCTTCTGGGTCCCCAGCCTGTGAGCACCAGCTAGGTAGGTGGGCCAGAAGTGACCGTGCAGAACCAGGTGCCAGGGCCGTCCGGGTTTGGGTCTGGCTTCCACACTGGCCGCAGTTCGTCCTCCCTCAGGCCGGCAAAGTCTCTGAACCGCATTCCCACCACTGGCCGGAGAGTCGGGTTGGGCGAGGAATGACACAGGGCATCCGTTGTGAGCTCTGCTGAGAATCAGCCTCTACTCTCCCGCCCGTCTGTCCAGGGCCTGCCCTGTGCCCTGCGCCCGTCCTGGGAGGTCGGGGCAACCTCTGTTCATGTCCATTTTGTAGACTCCTGAGAGACTCCATGGCTTCCCTTTAGTGGCAGGTCTCCCCTCCTCTTGTCCCCAAGGAACCACTGTTCTTAGAAACTCCCCTAGCCCGCCCACCATTCAGTCTCATCCAGCTGCACCCTCTTCTCGTAGGGCCTTGCCTTGACCAGAGGCCGTCAGCTTCTGCCTGGCCCCCAGCAGGGCACTCCTCCCTCCGCTGTTCCTCCCATGCTGTGGACCTTTGCCCACACGCCCCCAGCCCCTCCAAACACAACCTGGCCTTCAGAGGCCAAAACTCTCTCTCCTCCTGAAAGTCTTCCTGAGAACTGGCTCTCTGCCCTTTCTCCCGCTCGGAGTCTCTTCCATTCTGAGCCCTGGAAGGGCCTTGGTGAGTCCATCTATAGGAATATGGTGGGAGCTGGCAGGGGCACCACTGAGACCAGCCTCCGGGGCACTTCCAGGCACTGCTTGGCAGGCAGAAGAATGGTGCCTGGGAGACCAGGAACCAAGCCCAGCCCCAACTTTGCCCTTGACCCTCCAAGGGACATTGACCAAGCCCGTTCCTCTCCCTGGGCCTTGGAGAGGATTTAACTGGGTCTCTCCTGTGATGTCCCACTCAAAGACAGTTAGTATGTGGCTTATTCATTGGACATTCACTGGGTGCCTTCTATATGCAAAGCCCAGGTGTCTACTGGAGAATGGAGGTAAGCACATAGCTTCAATATAAGACTAACAGAGGGGCA
Source organism: Cheracebus regulus (assembly GCA_963574635.1). Classification (NCBI taxonomy): domain Eukaryota; kingdom Metazoa; phylum Chordata; class Mammalia; order Primates; family Pitheciidae; genus Cheracebus; species Cheracebus regulus. Next base: position 117,591 of record CAUYQU010038420.1, read on the forward strand.
ACTAACGCAATATAACATTATTACCCGCCCACCTTCGCTCCCTCCCTCTCATTTACCCACCCATCCACCTCCTATCCACCCAATCACTTATCTACCCATCCACCCATCCTGCCTTCCCTTCTACTCCCTAGCCACCCATCCACGTGTCTATTTATGAATACTCATTTATGTATCCATTTATCCATCCATCCACCCTACTCATCCCTCCATCCATTTGTCCATCTGCCCATCGATCCCTCACCCCTCACACTCATCCCTCCCCCCATTCATCCTCTACCCATCCACCCATGCATACACAGTTATCCATCCGCCTGTCCACCCCTTCACCCCCTACCCACCCACTCATCCATCCATCCACCCATGCATCCACCCACCCACCCATCTGCCCCACGCATCTCTCAACCCATTCATCCATCTGCCTATCCATCCAGCCAGCCAGCCAGCCAGCCACCATTCATCCATCTGCCCATCCATAAATTCACCTATCCATCCATCCATCTCTCCCTCCCTCCTCCACCCATCTACCCACCCATCCAAGACCCATCTTGGCCTTGGGAGAGACACAGGTGTAGGCAGGACATCGAGCCTTTAGGGGACCCTGTGTAGCAGTTGGAGGCCAGCTCACCAGTGTTCAGCTCTTGCTTCACCACCTACTCTGGGCAGCTCTTGGACCTCTAGGAGCTTGGTTGAGTTGGTAAATGAGACCCCTTCTCTCCATCTGGAGTCTTACACTGCCCCCAGGGTCCTGAGACCTGTGTGCCCCAGATGGTCATCCTAGTAGAGGCCCTGTCACCCACCTCCTGCAGCTGCAGGTGCCCCGTGCACGAGGGGTAGGGGAGCACCTCGGTGCTGCTTGAGTCAGCCGCCAGCTCTTTCCAGACCTCGGTTTTATTGACTTATAGGGGCTGCCAGAGTTATAAATAGTTGTTCTTCAGCCGAAAATAGCCTTTCGGGAGCATCAGACGATGTTTCTAGCTTTCCTCCTTTTTGAAGAGTCTTAAGGATGCAGGACTAAAGGAGAGGCTGGCCCCCCTCTTCTCTGTTGCCTCCTCTTCCTCCCATCTCACGAGTGCTCACACATTCACAATCGGGACAGTGTCACTGGTTGGGAGAGGTCCTTGGGATGGGCACGCTAAACCTGGAAGAAGCTGCATGAGCCAGAGGGCTGTGTGGTGAGCACTGATCTGGTATCCTCCACGGAGGTGTGAGTAAGCCGGAGCCGAGCTGCACACACACTGTGAATCTGTGACTGGTAGCAGCAGGTCTGCCCTGGGGCGGGGGCTGCAGGCCAGGTTGGGTGGAACCTAGAGGCTGGGGACAAGGCTGGGGGAGACAAACCAGTACTTCCTGCCGCGTACCCGGGTGTGCTTTTGATCCTTGTACGATGTGCACATTACCTAAGATTTGAAAAGTTGGTTGGAGGCCGGGTGTGGTTGCTTATACCTATACTCCCCGCACTTTGGGAGCCGAAGCAGGCACATCACTTGCGGTCAGGAGTTTGAGACCAACCTGGCCAACACAGTGAAACCTCATCTCTACTAAAAACACAAACATTAGCCAGGTGTAGTGGCACGTACCTATAATCCAGGTACTTGGGAGGCTGAGGCAGGGGAATCGCTTGAACCCGGGACTCGGAGGTTGCAGTGAGCCAAGACTGCGTCACTGCACTCCAGCCGGGGTGACATAGCAAGTCTCTGTCTCAAAAAAAAAAAAAAAAGAAAAAGAAAAGCTGGTTATAGATACTATATAGAGCTAAACCCGTTTCTGCTGGTCTGTACACGCACCCACACACATGCACACACGCACACGTGCACGAGAGCACACTTGGGATGGGGAGGGAAGCATCCGACTCTTCACACTGGGACTGCAGGAATGAGGGGAGTTGATGGGTAACACTGAGGTTTTATTTTATATCGTTTTAAGTTATTTAAGCTTGTACTAGCATGTGACAGCCAAAAAGGCGTGTTTTGCACCCTAAAGGTACAGCTGAGGACCTGTGCCCATGCCTGGCCCAGGGCCGATTCTCAGAGCAGGACCACGGTATGAGCCGGGGAAGTTTCCAGGCCCAACACACCAGGGGCCTGGCCTCAGGGAGCCTCTGTGCCACCAGGCCCACCCCAGTCTGAAGGAAGAAGCAGGGAGTCATGGGGAAAACATCCACTTTAAGCTTTATTACAACACATTGTCTCCAAATACAAAGGGAGGGGCCAGGAGCGGAAGGCGCGGCCGCGGAGGGAGGGTCTCCAAGGGGGGCTGGAGGGCCGGCAGCCCAGTCCACAGAGACTGGAGGCTCGGTGGGGGACCTGCACCCACTCCTCCGCTGGACTTCCCAGCAAATGACAGGAGGGACTGGGTCCATTGTGAGGCATTCCCAATGCCAGGCAGTGGGGCGGGTGGGGCGGGAGAGGCCTGGGGAGGACTCCGGGCCCGGGCGGGGGAAAGCCACCAGGATGGGGCCCTGGCCCGCCTCCCGAAGCACTGGAGGCGGCAGTGGCCGGGACAGGACCTTCTTCCCCACCCTGGCTGCTCACTTTGGGGTGACCAGTGTCTCAAGAGCAGGAGCAGAGACGGACCGAAACAGACAGATCCCCCATGCCCTGGGGAAGGGATGAGGAGAGGGGAGGAGGGGGCCCAACCAGTGGCCCCAGACTACTGTCTCCCAGACAGCACGGGTTGGGGGCAAGAATCGGGGAGCCAGTGCATCCTCCACACCCAGGGTCACCTCAGAAACCCAATGCAACAGACAGACGGGAGGCAAATTTACATAATTAATAATAATAATTAACCAATAATAATAAATACTTAAACCTCTAATCCATAGATTGCAAATACAACAATGATAGCTTATTTTCTTGGGGAACAGGAGTGGGTGGGGACAGAGGGAACAGGACTTTTGCTGAAAGGAGGGATGACAGGAACACAGGGCTGTCGGTGAAAAGAAGAACAAATAGAAGAAACAGCAGAGAGGGTGGCTGGGCAGGGCGGGGTGGGCACCTCCCTGGCCCTGCTCCAGGACTCCTGACTGGGTCCTGCCTGGGCCACCTCTCCTGCCCAGAGAGCCCCTAGCCTCTTCCCACGGTGATTGGCCCCACTCCTAGACCCCAGGATATCTGAAGGGCAGGGGTCCCAATGGCCTGAGAGGGTATGTGGCAGGGGCAGCTGGCTGACCCACCTGGGCCCAAAAGCCACCTGTGTTTGGGGGCTGGCATGCCACCTAGAAGATACCCGGAGCGTGCCCTGGGGAAGGGTGCATGGGAGTTTCTCTCCTGAGAGGCCCCCATGGGGCTCAGGGCAGACAATGGGGCATGTCCTGCGCTGCTCACATCAGGGGCTTTATCAGGCCTACTGGAAACATGGGGGCTGGGCAGGCACTGACTCGCCCCGTGCCAGGTGGCACCTGCTCACGCAGCCCCCAGCCTGCAGGTGCACACCTGAATTCCAAGTCCTGCCTGGGGCCTTGCCAGGTGGGGATGGGCCTGGAACAGGACCCTCAGACTACCCCCTCCTCATACCTAGGGGTCCAGGGCTCCCTGCCCAGTGGACCCAGCACAGGCTAGCCGGGACCCTCTGCCTGACCCTGAGGCCAAGCTCCTCTCCTGCAGTGGTGCTGCCCTGCCCGGCAGGCAGCTCTGGGGCATGGGCAAGGGAGAGGGAAGGGCAGCAGCCCTCTGGGAATGGCCTTTCTGGGCCACCCTGTGGCTGGACCAGGGCTCTGGCAGGAGTGGGGGCATGAACACTCACATCCTCCCTGGGCTCCACCTCATCTGACGCTCCAGAAGCCTCAGTCCCAAGCCCCTACACACACTGTTCTATTCCTCAGCCCCTCTGAACACGCTGGCACCATGAGGCCCAATGCCGGTCCACCTCCGGCAGCTCTGGGGCAGCTCTGGGCAACGGGCGGCCGGGTGCCCTCCCTGCCACCAAGATTTGGCGCCTGGAGCTGGTGGAGGGCTGTCCGCGCCTCTCTGGGGCACACCAGCTCCTGCTCCCCAAACCTATGGCTTTGGTGCAGAGCCCGAGGCAGGCATACAGAAGGGACAGAGCAGAGGAGGTGGGTGGGGAAAGAAGGGAGGTTCTGCGGCTCAGTTTGTGGCAAAGAAGTTTTTTTTTTTTCCTTTTTTTCACCTTTTTCTTATGTAAAAAGTGCACGAAAGCTCGGCAGCCTTTGCAAAGGTCAGCAGTGTTTCCTGGGGTGGGGGAACTGGGGGGGCCCCAGGCCTGGCACCCAGCTTGCGACTGCAGGTGGCCTCATATTGCTTAGAAACCTGTGTTTCAGTTTAAATACCAGACAGTAAAAATAGAGCTCGAGGACCACCCGCGCTGTCGCCAAATCATTGCCAGAATGAACAGCTTAAATAAATAAAAAATCGAAATATTTACTTCTCGATAAAAATCGCAGTAAAACCATTTACCTTTCTTTGCATTATATATAATATATATGTGTAACAGGCCCGGCTGCGGGCGCTGGGACCCCGCGGAGGGGTCAGGACACCTGGATGACCTCCACGCTGCCGGAGAAGCTCGCCTGCTTGCCCAGGGCGGCCAGCTCCTCGCCGCGCGCGCGCCCCTCCACCATGCCCTCTTCGAACTCCATCTGGCAGCTGCGGCGCTTGAACTGCGTCGTCTCCGGGGCCGGGTCGTCGGGCCAGCCCGTCCGCGCGTCCCGGGGCTCGGCCCTCGCCGCCTCCCGCCGCCGGAGGTCACCGCCACTGCTGCCGCCCGGTCCCGGAGCGCCCGCCCGGCTGAAAGGCGCAAACCGCGCGCCGCCCGCTCCCTGCGCGCCCTCGGGGCTGAAGCACCACGGCCCGTCGGGCGACGGCGTGCCTGGGGAGTCGAGCGGCGGCGCCCAGGCCCCGGGGCCGGCTGGCTGGCCGGGCCCGGGCAGCCCGGGCGCCGACAGAGCCGAGAGGCCGTGCCGCGGAGTCTGCCGGGCTGTGTCGCCGAAGTTCAGGCCCAGGCCGTGTGCAGGGGAGCGCGCGGGGGAGCCGGCGGGGGGCCGGGGCCTCCGCCGGGGCCGCGGGCGTGCTTCGGGCGCGGAGTCCGGGCTGTCCGGGCTGGGCGAGGGCAAGCCCAGCGCGCCCCCCGACGGGCTGTCCAACTTGCAGAGCTTCGGGGCCTCGCCGGGGTCGGGGGGCCCGGGGCCGTCGGGGCGCCGGCTGGGCGCGTAGGCCGACTTGATGTCCAGCGAGAAGGAGCGCTTGAGGCGGTTGGTGTCCTGCAGGCGGTCGGAGGAGAGGTGCAGGCCGCGCAGGCCTTGCTGCAGCGCGCTGGTGGCGGGGGCCGCCGGGGGCTCCCCGCCCGCGCTCGGGCCACCCTCCCTGGCGGTGGCAGCGCTCTCTGAGGTAGGTGGTGGCAGCCGCGGCAGCGGGGACCCGGGCGCGGGGCTGGGCGGAGGCTCCGGCGTCCCTGATGGGGGGCCCGCGTCGCCCTGCAGGGCGGCCAGCAGCTTCAGGCTGCGCTCGTACTCCAGCAGCTGGCCCAGGAAGTTGAAGTTGGGCGAGATGGACGGGCGCCGGTCCTTCACGAACCTGTGGGAGACGAGGCTCAGCTCCAGGCATCCCCGGGGCCAAGCTGCCCACGTGACGCACCCGCAGGTGAGCTCGTGTGCGCTGGGCTGGTCTCAGACCCCCTTCCCTTGCCGGGGGTCCTGGAAGGTGGGGCCTTTCTGGCGCAAGCGAGCAGCTGGGGGAAGGAGGTGACGCTGTGAGCCACAGGTGCGTGGCTGGGGAAGGTGGTACCTGTAGGCGTCGTCAGAGGACATGCCCATGGTCTTCATGATGTAGGCGATGGCGATGGTGGCAGAGCGCGAGATGCCAGCCAGACAGTGGACGATGACTTGGCAGCTGGACAGCTTGGCTTTATCTGGTCAGGTGGGCCATGGGGGCAGGTGAGGGCCCTGGGGGGCAGCTCCTCCCTGCCCCGAGTAGGAGACCCCACCTTCCCGACTGCCAACCGTCCAGGCCACTTCCCCGGGGACCCCTCCTGTGGCTGTGGCCACGCCCGGTCCTAGCCTTCCTCCAGCCAGGCCCCGCCCTCCGCTGGCCGGCAGAGACTCACCGATGAACTCGATGGACTTGTCCAGCCAGGGCAGCAGCTTCTCACAGTAGTTGTCATTGATGGGGACCCGCATGAAACGGCTCTCGCAGATGAAGTCCGGCTTGGGGCAGGAGTTGCTGGCGTTGAGGACGTAGCTTATTCCATTCTGCGTCATGAGATCCTGGAGGGACGGGAGGATGGGCTGGAAAGGGGTGGGAGAGGCTCCGGGGCGGGCCTGAAGGTGGAGGCTCTCCCTGCCCTGCCGTCAGGAGGCCTTTAGAATCCTGGGTGCTCCTGGGAGCCTTGGAATTTGTCCTGGGTCCCAGTGTACCGGGGGTGGGCCCAGGAGGCCTCTCTGGTCTCCACCCTGGCATCCTGGGCCCATGCGGGGGACGGGGGCAGGCTGGGCTCTGTCTGCAGGCCCTGCCCATGCCAGCAGTGGGCTCCCAGGAATGTTATGGTTGCCTGGGTGGTGGCTTTTACCCTTTTCACTTGTCACCATTTTTAAAACATGGGATTCTTTCAGAGCTGGCCAGGGGCCCAGTGACATCTGCAGCTTGGCATGCCAGCTCCCTGCTCCTCCACCCAGCCCTGCTGGGCCCTCCCGCAAGCCCTGCTGTGGTCCTGCCGGGGGCATGGGTGGGCAGCCTGGGGTCCTCCTGGGCCCCCCCCCCCGCTTCTCGCACACCCAGCTCATCCACCGCCTTCAGCTGCTTACTCCCCTCGTCCCTGCTCCGCTGCCATGCTGGCTCCAGAGCTCCTGCCCCTTTCCCACTGATCCCTCTCCCGCCACTCCGCTGCACACACACCTTGTTGAGGACGTCTTTCTGCGAGCCCAGGTAGAGGTGGGGCAGGATGCGGGTCAGTCCCACGCTGGGCACGGGCAGGCAGGGCTGGGAGAGGCTCATTGGTAGCAGGGCAGCAGGCTTGCCCTCGCAGAGGCCGGGGAAGCAGGAGGAGAAGGTGGCGAAGCCCCCTGTGGGAGGAGGAGGCCTGTCAGGTGGGCTGAGAGAACCACCAGGGCGCTCCGTCTGCCTGAAGTGCTCTGTCTGCCTAGAGCGCCCTGTCTGCCAAGGGCACCCCATCTACTGCTGAGGATCAGGCACACCCAGCCCAGACCCGAGCTGGAGCCCAGCTGGCCAGCCTCTGGCCGAGCACCTGGTCTGGCTTCGGCAGGGGCGGGGTGCTGCCACGCATCCACAGCCCAAGCCCACGCCCACATTCCTCCTCACACTAATGAGGGGCTGAGCCAGCTGAGGACGCGGCTGTGATGCCCATAAAGGTGGGGTTGAGGTGGCTGGCCAGCATGGCACGCGCTGGGCCTGGGCAGGGGTGGGCGCAGAGACCACAGGGGGCTCCCACTGAGGGTGTGGGTCACGCAGCCCAGAGGAGAGGCCCTTGCCAGCTCCTCCCCCCATACCCGTGGCCTGGGGCCAGGCTGGGCCTTCCTCCTCCCCAGCGCTGATGCAACGCCTCCCTGCCTCCAGCTGGCTGGGAGCCCCAGGCCTAGGTTTGGGTGCCAGGCCCAGGAGGCCAGGGCTTCCGAGAGGCTGTCCCCTCCCCCTCCCCAGGCATGACATCACCCTGTCATGGCCCTTGGGGCATTTGCGTCTGGTTAGGGCTCCACTCCACCCAGCAGGAGAGGGCAAAGAGTGAAGGAGCCCTGGGCACCGGGGGCACTTGAGGCAGGCAGGGGACACCCACTGCACATGTGACCAGCGAGTGCCGCCTCCTTCCACACACATCTAAGTCCGAGGCACGGGCTGGTGGGAGGAACTCCTCTGCCCTCCTTCGGTTGGAAAGACCGGAGCGTGAATCCCTGGGACGTATGACTCAGTGACCATGGACAGTGATCGTCATGCCTCAGGTCTCCGCTTCCTCAGCCTGCCTGCTGCATGGCATTGTGCAGCTTCCAGAAGATGCTGAGGACGAGGACGCACAGCGAGAATGGACCTGGCCACCCCTGACCCGGCTGAGGTGGCCACCAATGCGGACCAGAAACTGGGCAGCACCCACCTGGTGGCCACCAGCTCTTGGAGGGTGAGGCCAGCACTGCCCAGCACCACCCCAGGGACACCTTCTGGGACATGAGGCCCCATGGCAAGCCAGCTCCTGCTGGTGCAGAGCATGAGACCGCTGGGCTAGCCTGCCCGATCCCCCTGGAGGAGGCTAGGCTTTGAAGGCGGGGGCTCAGGGCCGGGGGACCTCACAGCTGTTTTGTTCTGGTTTGCAGAAGAGGCTGGTGCCAGGGACCTGGATAACTCCTGAGCATAGGGGAGTGTGTGCAAACCCCTAACCAGAATGCCTGCTGTGCCAGCTCCTTGTGTCCCCACAAAAGGCGTGATGGTGGGGGCTGTGGAGACGGTGGAAGCTCTAGGCTGGGCGGGTTGAGGCAGCAGCCTTGGAGAAACAGTCCCTTCCGTGGGAACCTGCTGGCTGGACGGGGGGAGCAGGTGACTTGTCACCAACGAGGCCCAGCTTGCAGGTTCCCCTGAGCAGAGGTTGGGCAGTGGCCAGGGGAGCCCTGGATGTTCCTGCTGGGCAGGGGCTGCACCGTCTCTCTGCAGACCCCTTCCTGGTCCCTGCTGCCTCCCCCTCCCTGTGGCTCCCATCTCCCTGTGGCTCCCCCCTCCCTCTGGCTCCCCGCTCCCTCTGGCTCCCCCCTCCCTGTGGCTCCCCCCTCCCTCTGGCTCCCCTCCGTGGCTCCCCGCTCCCTGTGGCTCCCGCTCCCTCTGGCTCCCCCCTCCGTGGCTCCCCCCTCCCTCTGGCTCCTCCCTCCCTCTGGCTCCCCCCTCCCTCTGGCTCCCCCCTCCCTCTGGCTCCCCGCTCCCTGTGGCTCCCATCTCCCTCTGGCTCCCCCTCCCTCTGGCTCCCCCCTCCCTCTGGCTCCCCCCTCCCTGTGGCTCCCCCCTCCCTATGGCTCCCCCCTCCCTGTGGCTTCCCCCTCCCTGTGGCTCTCCCAGAGATCTCGTGCCTTACTCTGCTTTCTTCAGGGCCTGGCCAAAGGGAGTGGTGGTGGCAGGGGGTTCCATCAGAACCCTCCCCTCTCCCAAAGGAGGTAAGGCAGGAAAGTCTCTGGACAGGTGCAGAGATGGACAGCTGTGGCAGCAATTCCCTGGGGAAGCTTCCCAGGACCTCCCCAGGCAGAGCCCACTGTGGACGCCAGGCCTAGCAGGGACTGAGCCTCCAGGGATTTCAGGACCAGCCAGGCTCTAGGGCGAGTGAGTGACAAGGGAGGGGCACTGGGGTTCAGTGAGGGACCCTTTGTAGGTCCCAGCATGCTTTGGGCCTGGGGGAGGCACCCCTATCCCCAGGCCTCCCCAAAGGCGCCTTTCCACTATCCCTGCTCCCTGACTCAGGGGTGTGGGGCGGGGAGGGTGGTGCCTGCAGCTTGCCTGCTACTCACAATGAAATCCCATACTTGAATGAAAACGTGTGTACCAGGATGCATGCCCCTACTGAGCCACCTGGCAGACCCCACAAGTACTTATGGTCACAGTCACAGACATGCTTCTGCCCGCCACCTCCAGGACCCCCAGACTCCCCGGCAAGACAGGGGCCCCCACCCCACCCACTTGCAGCGCAGTCCCGCAGCTGGGGTTCAAGGCCAACTGCAGGCCGCTGCTTAAAGGGCCAGGCCCCTCTCCCCTCCCCTGCCGCTTTGCCCCCCAGCATCATGAGCAGCACAGCTGGAGGCGGGGGAGAGGAGCAGCAGGGGCTTGGTGGGCTTCACGGCAGTCCTGGGACCCCATCGTGGCCTCTCTTCCCCACAACAGGGCAGGTTTTGGGGAAGCAGGAAAAGCTGCCCTGCTTCAGGGAGGAGAGTGTTGGTCCTCACGCTCTGGCCTCTACTGTCCCTGCAAATGGACCAAGGAGCTGTCCTGCCTATGGGGTGGGACCCTGGACTGTCCCTTCTCCTGGGTAAGTGCAGCACCCCTGTCCCACTCAATATATCACTTCCCACTCTCCCTGGTTCTTCCAGAGCCAGCCCAGAGCAGGGTCTGTGCCCACCTCAGGGTGGGAGAGTGCCTGAGGGCACGACCCATGGGGCCCATCCCAAGCGTGGGTCCTGCTTGTGTGTTGCCACAAGCCCCCTCTATACAATGGGGGCCGGGACTCCTAGGCAGCTGTGCTTCTGGAGAAAACAGACAAGGACTCAGCCCTGCAGGGCGGATGTCGGCACAGAAAGGCAGCTCAGAAGGTCCCAAGAGTCAGCGGGCACTGCCAGGCCCTAGGAGTGCCCTCCTGGAAAACGCCAGCCCAAGCCCGGCCCCTCCCACGCCCACACCCATGCCCACCTCCACACCCATGCTGTCCCACCCGCCAGTGCTGGGTGAGGGCCCCAGCCACCCACGCCGACCCACCCTGGCCTTGAGGGAGACAGGACCTTCCAGGCTGGGGACTTTCCCAGGATCCACCTGAGGGGAGGGGGCTGCAACCCTGGGACCCTTCTCAGCCTCACAGAAAGGCCTTCTGGTTCCCGTTCCTGGCCAGGGCAGCAAGCTGGCCCTTGGGAAGGGTCCTACTACACCTGGAAATCTGTAAAAAGCCCGAACTACTCTCTCTCCTCTCCCCTCCCCACCAGTTCAGCCCTCAAATGAACCCAGGGGATGAGGGTTGGATCACAGTGTATCAACCTGTGGCTTCTGGTTCAGAGAATTCACACATGTGCACACAAATCCCACATCCCACCCAGACAAGCACGGGCGAGTACATACACAAATACACCTGCGTGTACATACATGCGCACACACACACACGCTCACATGCACCCACGTACACACACATGCAGAGGCAGATGCTGGTCACCAGACGCTGAGAGCCATGCACAGGCGCCCAGACCCCCTCGGACCATGGCCGCCCAGCAGTGCAGGGCGCTGGACTCGCACGCAGACAGGTAGGGAGGGAGCCTGGCCTCCATGCTCCTGCCAGAGACACCAGACCACCCTTATGTCTCCTGGGGGTCCTTTAGGTCCCAGGACATGGCATCTCGGGAGGTCGGCCTGGCCAAAGCGGCTGTCACCCCTCACCCCCCCACAGCTGCCCTCAGGCTGGGTTGAAGGTCCTTCTCCCACTGGATGCGGGCCAAGGGCCTGGCTTGGCCACCCACTCCCCATCCCACCATGCCTGCACCCCGCAGTTCCCCACACCCTCTGCTTGCCTGCCACAGTCCCTGGTAGCAGACGCTGGGTGGCAGGAGCCTGAACAAAGACCCCAGCCCTGGGTGGGGGAGGGTGCAGGTCCCTGGGACAGGCCGGCTCCACCTGGCTCTGGCACCTGGGCGGACCCCAGGAGGTGGATTCTTCAGACTCACTCTCAGCCACAGCCCAGGGGAGGAAAGAACCCACGGGGACGATGAGTGTGTGCGAGTTTGTATGTGTGTGTAGTGGGGTGGCTTCCCTGCCTCCAGGGCTTGGGGCCACAGGGATTCCTGGGGGCTCTCTGCTGGGACCCAGGCCGCAGCCTGATGCCAGGCAACCTGTACTCAGTTGGGCTTTCAGGGTGGGGAGACTTCCTCTTGACCCCATGGCTCCAGCTGAGTTTCCAGAGGGTGGGGCCTTTGCCTCCGGTTCTGACAGGCGCTCTGGGAAGGGGAGCAGGGTCCCATGCCTGCAGTCCTCGCCCCACACCTCTGGAGCTGAGTTGTACTTTGGGGTTTCCTTCTGTGTTGAGGATAAACTCATATTGGTGGGTCCTGAAGGGTGGGGGTCCTGGGGAGAGGATGGCAGGGCCTCGAGAACCACAGATGTATGGAGATTCCCCCTGTGCACAGCAGATGCTGGCCTCTCTGAGGCCCCAGCCCCTGCTGACAGGCCAAGTGCCTCGGGGAGGCGTGGGTCCCAGACTCACCTGTGAGGATGGCCACGCTGTCGAAGCAGCCGTCCAGCTTGCTCAGCAGGATGGAGAGGAAGCTGTCTGCAGCCAGCACACTGGCATCCCGCGTGCTCTGGTCATAAACCACCACGTCCTGTGGCTCTGAGGCCTCCACCTGGGGGCCGTGGGGCAGAGGTCAGCATGCTGCCCCCACCTATTGATGCCCTGGCCCTGTCCCAGCCACACTGGCCCAAGGCAATAGTGAGGGCATCAGATGATGGGAGGTGAAAGTCACCCTGCTGCATGGAGGGGAGGGCAGGTGCAGTCACACACCTCACATACTCTCCTCCACCTGCCAGAGGCCAGGTGCACACACCCACGCCACACAGCAGCCACAGGAGGGGCGGGCTCCGGCAGCTGGGCCCCCACGCCGTGCACGTGGGAGAAGGGGGACGAGGGAGGGGCGGGCTCCGGCAGCTGGGCCCCCACGCCGTGCACGTGGGAGAAGGAGATGGATGCCCTGGCCAGGCCTGTGTCGAGGACACACAGATGAGTGCAATGGGAGCTCAGGACAGGACCTGGCTAGCTCCCGGGGTGGTGGAGCCAAAGGAAGCTTGGCCCATTTCAGGGACTCCAGAGGCAGTACCTTCAGGTGTGGGCTCTCAGTGTGGCTAACTGGAGCCAGCAATTCTGCTCTCCACCCTCTCCCTTCCCCAACCCCCAGCGGAGAAACAGAGGCCTGCAGCAGGACCCAGGCCCCTGCGCCAATTCCGGAGGCAGCAGCTGGAAGCTGGGTTCCTCCTGTCCTCCTCCCCTGCCCCAAGGGCCAGCCCAGATGTTGAGCGGCTTTTGCTCAGACAGCACCAGTGCCCCCGCCCGGCAAGCACACTCAGCCCTTAAGCCAGCTGAGCCACCAACCCCAGGCTGGGTGACGTCACCGACAGCCAATGGGATCGCACTCTGCCGGGAGTCCTCACTGGAGGTCATTAATCACCGGATTCCCCTTGTTGGAAGCCAAAGGGAGCCAATTCTGGCCTTGGGGTGGGCGGACTCCTGGCCAGTGGCCATCTCACGTGTGTCCTCCCATGCCCCAGCTCCGAACGAGGCATATCAGTGACCCAGACCCCTCTCAAAGCCTCCAGGATTGATAGCTTGTCACCCTCATCCCCGTGAGGCTGTCGGAGGAGGAGGTGCTGCCACCGTCACAAGTCAACAGCCCGGCTGGTCCCTCCCCAGCTGCGCCTGACGGTCTTGAGGCGGAATGAGCTGTCCTCCCCCAAAAGGATGTTCCTGGGGGGTCACAGAGAGAATTCTGGGTCCCTGAATACTCAGGGCTAGGGGGAGCTGTGGGATGGGGACACACTGCTCACGTGTGCCTTTTGACTGCCTCTCCTGTCCTGTGGGACGGGGACGGGGACACGGGCTGCTCATGTATGCCTTTTGACTACCCCTTCTATCCTCACAGCAGTCGAACTGGATGACACAGCTGTCCCTCTGGGGACCAGTGGGCGTCTGGGCTGTTCCCACCCCTGTGTGTTCACACCTGGCTATTCCGTTCACTGCTCCTCTCTATGAGCCTGGGCTGGTCCCAGCCACACAGTCCTGTCTGCGTGGGGAGGGCCAACACCTCCGTGCAAGCGCTGAGTGAGGAGGACTTGGGGGGAGTGTGGGGGGAGGTGCTGCGGTGGGGGGGGCACCCTGAGCAGGGACAGCAGGCAGCGGCGAGAGGCAAGTGCCAGAGGGGACTGCCAGACACGCCCTTGGCTGTGACCCCAAGGAGCCCAGTTTGGGCTGGAGGGCAGAGGAGGGAGGCTGCCCGAGCTGAGGACTCCTTGGCCGTGGGCTCTGGAGGTGGTGCAGACCGGCGGGTGGAGGGCTGGGTACCTGGCTGCGTGTGGCTGGCTGGATGAGCTCCGCGATGGTCACCTTGCCCTGCTGTAGCCGCCGCTTCACCAGCTTGGAGCAGCAGATATTGACAGAGCTCAGCACGTGCCAGCTGTTGTATTCCACGAAGGAGCGGCTGTCGATGACCAGCGGTCCCCCAGGCCCGCCCCGCAGCAGGCTGGCCAGCTTCTTGGCGTCCATCACCTTCCTCGGGAGCCGGTCCCCGGCCATGGTGGGGCAGTGGGTGGTGGGGAGAGTGACCCCTGAAGTGAGGAGGGGCTGCTCCGATGGCCCAGGGTGTGGCCTCGCGCTGGGAGTGACCTAGCACATGGTGCTGGACCTGCAGGGACAGGGTGATGGTCAGCCACATTGCATGCCCCCTCGTGGCACCCAGAAGCTCCCAGGACAGGCCAGAGCTAGGACCTCAGCCCACCAGGACATCTGAGCCCAACATGTGCCTGCGGGGACCCTCCTCCCTGCGGAGAGACCCTGTCCAGGTCACAAGGCCAGCTCTCAGCAGGATGCAGCAAGGCAGAGGGGGGCAAATGAGCCCACAGGATTGGACTGGGCCGGCAGGCAGGACGAGGCCAGGGGCCCTTCCTTTGGGCCCTGGAGTTAAAGGACGCTGATGCATTCCAGAACATTCCATCTCATCCCTGGGATGCAGGCATCTCCCTGCTCTGACCTCTGCATCTCCCCAACAGGACCCCCAGCAAGTTGGAGTCCAGACGGCACCTCACCCTCCCTCATGGTGCAGCCCTCTGCCCTCCTCCAGGCACGCTGTCCTCACACCTGCCCCTCCCTCCCTTGGCACAGCCCTGGGGAGTCCAATCCCCAGAGCCTAGACTGCAGGGTGGCTCAGTAAGCCGATAATCCAGCCCCTGGCGGATGGTGGCCCGGGGCTCCCAGGGCAGCCAGACGGCAGGCAGGGTGCAGGAGAGCCTTGGGCACAGAGGCTCGGCTCCTTTGCCACCGCTGCCGTCCTGGCCTGCAGGCTGAGGCTTGGTATGCACTGTGTGCCTGCTGGGGGTGAGTGCCTGGCTCCTGCAGGGGTGTTGTACCCACAGAGTGCCCCGCCCTCAGCAGAGCCTGGGGTCTGGGGGGCCCCTTCAGGGGCTGTTGGAGCCCAGGATGGAGGGGCAGCCCTAGCAGGAAGGTCAGTGTCAGGGACCCGAAGGTGCCAGGCCCTTGGCATGGCCTGCAAAGCCCTCAGACTGAAGGGTGGGCAGGCAGAAGAGGCGTGTCTGGGGATGGGGTTTCTAGGAGCCCCTCCTGCAGGCTTGGTGACAAGTCTCTGTCGCTGCCCCACTGTGGGGCCCATCTCCCCGTCACCTGCCAGGACTGGCCTTCCTGTGGGTCCACTTTAGACTCACAGTCCCTAGGAGGCACACGGTGTAAGGATGATGAGTTTGCTTTAACTATGGGGACACTTGAGGCTTAGGGCAGGGGTGGAACCCACTCCAGGCTACACAGATGGGCACTGGGCATCCCTGCAAGGCCATCTTCCCGGCGCCCCAAGGCTGCCTGTCAGTCAGGAAGTTTGCTTCACCCAGCTCAGGGGTGAGGGGAGGCTGGGAGACAGATGCAGCCCAGGCCCTGCGTAGAGGGGGAGGGGCTCCAGTGGGGGAGGGATACGGTGGGAGGGGGCCACGGTGGGGGAGGGGCCACGGTGGGGAAGGGGGCTACGGTGGGAGAGGGGGCTAGGTGGGGGAGGGGGCTAAGGTGGGGGAGGGGGCTAAGGTGGGGAAGGGGCCACGGTGGGGGAGGGGCCAGGGTGGGAGAGGGGGCTACGGTGGGGGAGGGGCTACGGTGGGCAGAGGGGGCTACGGTGGGCAGAGGGGGCTATGTTAGGCAGAGGGCCAAGGCCCCAACCAGAGCCACATGGGGCACTAGGGGGAGGTGCCCTGAGGACACCCATCACTGCAAATGGGCTGGGGACAGTGGCCATCACCATTTCTGGACTCTCCGGGTCAGTTCCCAGGCCGGCGGGGCCGGGAGCTGATGGGAAAGTTCACGGAGCAGCAGGTGCAAGGCCAGTGTGGACCATGTCCCTGGCCCAGCCCAAATCCAGCCTGAGGGACAGGTCCCAGCCCCTCCCTGCCCAGGAGCCCCAGCCTGGAACTCACTCTCCTCCAGACACTTCACACCCGGCTCCCGCCAGGCCTCTCCCGCCTTGCCCAGGCCCAGGCATCTGTGTGTTCCCACCACCTCTGCTGCCACCAGAGCCCAGGGAAACACCTGCCTCAGTGGATCCTGTGGCTGACACCTGGTCAGCACGACCTCGGGATCCCACTCGGACGCCGCTCCCTGGCCTGTGCGCCAGCCTCCACCACAGGGTGCCCTCCCCAGGGCCACACCCGGCAAGTTCAACAGCCAAAGGGCCTGCCGCCTATTCTGAGTTCTGCCTGAGCCTTGTGCAGGTGGCAAGATGCAAGGGCCCAGATGTGTGGTCCTGGGGAGACAGTGGCTCTAGGTGGCCCATATGACACCCAAGGGCCCAGCTCAGAGGCCCAGGACCCCGAGAAGGCCATGGGGGCAGAGACACTGGGGGTCCTTCTAGGGGCACCCCTGGCCTCAATGTCCTCCTCCGTTAAGTAGGGGTGGATTCTTTCTCACTGAAAACAACAGAAGCGAATACCCCTCCCCCGCCAAACTCCCCCCACCCCCCGCCATGCAGGGAGGAGGCCAGGTGTGAGGAGAGACCCTTGTCCTCCCTATAGCCAGGGCCTGGCCATCCTACAGCCTTGAGTCCTGACACCACCAGGAGGTGGAGAGGGGTGCCAGCACAGACAGCCAGGCCTGAGCCCCAGAGGGAGCGGAGGGAGGGCGCAAGTCCAGCTGCAGGCAGGTAGGTGGGCAGGGGCTGGAGGTGACGGAGGATGGGTCTGGCCTTTACCTGGCCCTGCCCTGCCTCCCAAGTACCCCGAGCTGGAGCTGGGCCTATCACCGGCAACAGTATTGTTATTTGCAGCCGAAGGGGACTCATTAGCAAGTTAGCACCTCCATCGTCGCCATGGCAACAGCAGAGGTGCCAGGCAACCGCTGCTCCTGCGGCAGCCACCACCATGGAGCAGGCTCCTCTGCAAAGTGGGCATGTGCCCCTCCCTTTGCTCCCACCCACCCCAGCAGGTGCCTGGCAGTCCAGAGCCCGGCGGGGCGGGTTCCCCAGCCCCTCTGCTCCTCTGCCCTTCCTGGTCCTAACCTTCCTGTCCACTCCCGGTACCCGCGTGCCCAGGCTCGCTCCCTGCAGCTCACGGCTCCCGCCCCTCGGAGGCCTTCTCTGTACTGCGAAGGGCTGGCCGAGTGCCCCTCCTGCAGGAAGGCTCCGTGCCGTGCTGGTCTGGGACAGCATCCTCACCTACAGGGTCTCTGGACGTACAGCTCCCAAGGGGAAGGTCCCTCACCTCTGGCTCCCCAGATGCTAAGGATCAGGGCACAGCTAGGTGGGGTGGCTGGGCTGGGTGGGGTGGGGAGCGGAGACACTAGGGACAGCCTGGTGCAGATCAGTGGGGCCAGCACTGGCCATGTGGAAACAGAGGAAAGGAAACATGGATGTCCGTTCTGTGTCTCCTTTCCCTGCCCCACATCGCAAGCCCTCCTGAGCTCCTGTGGCCCTGCTATTCCAGGGCCTATGGGTTGGGTGGTGAGAGCCGTGGCTGATGGGATGTCCCCTCCCAACCTCCGGTACAGCCCCATATACCCTCTTCAAAGGTCTTTGAGCCCAGGAGGCAGTTTCCAAGCCCAAAGTCAGGAGGCTCCTCCCAGGCCCACACCTTCCAGGAGGCATCGGGCAGCCACCCTCCCCTGGGACACAGCAGCAGCCTGACTCCAGTGTGGCGTGTACACTGCCCTCTGTGCGTGCCAGAACACACCCGTTTGCACACCCACTCCAAACATGGGCTGGTGCGCCCAGCTTACCCATAATTCACCTGCCTATGTGCAAGTACCCACGTGAGAATGTGCGCACTTGCACATGGTGCTGGGCACGCACCAGAGTCCACGGACGTCCTTGTCCTCTGCACGCAGAATCCCAGGAACCCCAGGATCCCGGTGCCCCAGGGGCCAGCTCCAGACTCCTCCCACAAGAGAGCTCCCACACCTGAGGCCCCCACGCAGCACATCCCCGACCCTGAGCACAGATGGGACCAGGGAGTCCTGGGCCATCCCCAGCTCTCCACTGACAGCAACCTCACCAGGTTACCTTCTGCTCAGCACCTAGAGACAGGGAACTCACTACCTTCAGAGATGGCTGCCAGGACTGGCAACCACGGGGCGATGGGACCATGCCTCCCCCTCACACCCAGGCAGGCCCTCGGAGCTGTCCAGCTCACTGTCACCGGGGCGCCTTTGGAGGCAGAAGTCATCATGCTAAGGAGGCTGAGGAGACTGGTGGGTGGTGCCTCTGGAAGGCAGGGGCCCTGCACTCTCACAGGTTAGCTCATCTGCCCTCACTGGGCTCCCCCAAACGCCCTCATCCCTGCGTCCCCTCAACTCTCTGAGTTAGTGCTGCAGGGCTCAAGCTGCCTTCACTCTGCTCCACTGGGCCAACGGCAAGGCCTGGGAAGCTGTGGACCTGCGAGAAAGTGGGGTGGGCTGGAGGTTGCCTGCGATCCCAGGAACAGGGTCTGGGCTTGGCACAGGGGACTGCGACAGCTGACCCTCAGAGCCAGACAATCCAGGTTCCTCCCCTTCCCACTGGGCCTGTGCCCCTCCTCCTGGTCACTGTGCCACACCAGAAACACCGGGACCAGCCTGGGGCTTCCACAGGTCACAGCCCTGAGCAACTCAGGCAGAAGGGCCTCAGCCCGTGCAGTTCTCATGGCCGGAGTCCAACCATCTCTCTCTCGCCCTGGGTCTGCCTCCTTCCCCGCCTTCTGCAAGAAGTGACTCCTAGGTCTCTTCGGTCCCCGGCTGATGCCCCTTCGAGGAGGCGCCTGTCCAGTGGTAGCCTGTAGGCCCTGACTTCAGCCCCAGTCTAAGGAGAGAGGGGTCCTGGAGCAGAGACTGGCTCTAAATGTCTTTATGCATCTCTGTTCATGGGACTTTATTCCCAGAAGCCTCCCTGAGGACAGAGGGCACCAGAGGAATAGAACCTGCCCCGCAACATGCCCAGAAACACCCGTGCAGTCCAGGCTGGCTGCAGCAGGAGGTATTTCAGTGAGACCTCAGGATGAACTTCCAGCCTCAGTCACATGACCTGCCATCCGAATCCAGTGCTTATTAGCAGTGAATGCATGGCACTGTCCTCCGGTGCAGGGCTGGAGCCTGGGGTGCTACAGCCACCCCTGGACTCCCCAGGGTGCCACAGTGTCTGAGACTGGGCTGGGCCAGGAGGGAGGCAAGGGAGAGGGCAGGGGCCTGGACCTCCACTCAGACCCCTTGCAGGGGCACAAAAAGAGCTTCCCCAGCCTGCAGCACCCCACCCCCACCCCAGGCTGCACAGCAAGAGCACTGCGGAGCCTCGATGCCTCGTCTACCCCCTCCTCCATCCCACGGCGTCCCCGCCCCCCGTCATGCAGCACCAGGGCCTCTTCTGCCCCCAGCAGAGGCCGGTACACCCCGGAGCACGGAGTCGGAGGCAGATTCTCCAGGACTGGGTGACCCGGTGGGGGCTGGGCCTATTGTCACCCTCTCCCCTCCAGGCCAGACTCTCAGGTATCCCCACCTGGCCCGCTCCGCATCCCCGGCCGGGCACCAGGGCCTTGCGAGGTGGCTGCAGCAGCCTGGCTGTGCCAGCCCCTCCCCCCGCGCCAAGGCGGCCTCTGCACCAGGCGGAAGGACGCGGGGGCTTCATCCCGCAGGGCCGGTTGGGCTCCCCGGGGTCGGGGCTCGGAGTGGCCTGGACATTCGGGAGGATGGATCTGCAGCCTTCTCCCCGACAGTGGGCGGCCCCTTCCGGGGTCTCCCAGGCCAGAGGCCACCGCGTCCCTCCCACGGCCCAGGCTCCGCACCTCCCGGGTCGGCTCAGGGCCTGGGTCCGCCCGCTCGGGTTCTGCCCCCCGCGGGGGAGCCGTTCGGGGCGTCGGGGGCTCTCGCGGGGGCTCGCACGGATCTGCGCTCGATCGCAAGTGGCTCTGGAGGGTCCCTGATGTGCGTCCCCCGCCCTCCCTACCCGGAGAGGGAGCTGCGGGGAGAAGGGCGGCAGGCGGGCGTGGGCTGGGCCGGGGGTCCGCTGGGCGCTGCGGGGGGCCGGGAAGGGCCTCGCTGTCCCGGGCGCCTCCGGGGCCGCCGCCTCCTTCTCCCGGGCGCCCGCCGGATGCAGCCACCCCCAGCGCCCCTGGGCCGGGCTGGTGAACCCCAACCCGGTCCCCGCCAGCGCCCGCCCTGCCCCGCCGGCGCCTCAGCTCACCTCGCCGGCGCTCGCCTCGGGGGCGCTCCGGGGGCTCGCGCCGCGCTCAGGGCGCCCGCTCGGCTGCGCCGTCCATGGGCCCGGCGGGGGCCCGCGCAGCCGGGGCAGAGGCCGGGGGAGCGCGCGGGCCGCGTCGCCGTCGCCGCCGCCGCCGCCGCCAACGCCGCGGGGAGCGCTCGCTCGGGCCGGGGCGCGCGCACTGCGGGCGGGCACGCGCGCTCGCGACGCGCATCCCAGCCCCGCGGCTCGGCGGGCGCGGCCGGGCGGTTCCCGCGCGGCTCGGGCTCGGGCTCCGGCGTCCGGCGTCCGGCGGGGCGTGGGGCGCCGGGGGGGGCAGCGGAGCCGGCTGGGCCGCCGCGCTCGGCCGCGAGTGACAGGCCCGGGGCGGAGGGCGGGGCGGCCGGCGGGGATGAGGTCATGCCGAGCGAAAAAGCCCCTGACGTCACCTGTAGCCAATCAGCGCGCGCGGCTCGGGGCAGGTGACGTCAGCGGAGCCCGGGCTCCGGGTGAGGACAGGAGCCGGCAGCCGCGGGGGGGTTGCGGGTCGGGTCGCGCCGCCGCCGCCGCCTTCCGCCCTCCGCGCTCACCCCGGGACCGGCTCTTAAAGGGGCCACACGGCGCCCGGACCCGGTGCGCGCGGACCCCGCCTCCAGGAAGCCCTCCCGGCCCCGCGTTCTGCGTTCCCCCGGGATCCCTGCCGCGCCGCACAGACCCCGGGCGGTCCCGCCGAGCGGCCCTGGGCGCGAAGTCCTCTCCCCGGCCCGCTCCCCACTCCGCCCAGCCTTTGTTGGCGCCGGGCGGCCTCCGGGAGCCCTCCGCAGACCCACGCCGTCGCCCCTCGGGTCCCGGGCGCACGTTTTACCTGCAGCGGCTGCGCTCGCCCCGCCGCGACCCCCGCAGGACGGAGCCGGAGCCCCCTGGACTCGGGCGGACCTGGGACGCTGTGATCACCGGCGAGCCGCCCGCCTCGGGCCACACATCCAGGAACTCCGGGGAGATTCCGCAGGACGACGCTGCCCCCCAGGACACCCGGCCCTCCCGCTTCCGTGGAAAGCCGCCCCGACGACCCCCGTGCTAGCTGCTGAGTGGCCGCCCCCAGCCGACCGCTGTGGGAACAGCTCCGCGCGCCCGGCGGGGACGCGGCGAGTCCGGGGCAGGAAGAACGCGCGGGTAATTGCACCTTGGTAGGTCCTGGGCGGGAGCGACGGGGTCAGACTCGCGCTGGACGGGGAGGGCGGGCGGAGGCCTCGCTGTCCGGGAGGAAAGGGACAGAGACCCCTGCCCGGGAGCCAAAGAGCCTGGGAGCCTTTGAAGGTAATGATTTTTTGAGGGGGGTGACCAGACACCCCAGACATTTCTAAAAGGCCCCCTTCCCGCTGCCGGGTGGAGAGGGAGTGTGCGGGCGGTCCGCCTTCTGCCTGGGCCTCCCAGGGTCACCCAGGGTCACCCAGGGGCTGTGAGACAGGCCTCGGCCGCTGGTCGAATGAAGGGCCACAGAAAGTGAAGCCGGCGCGACGACCGCAGAACTTTCGGTGGGCACCCAGGACCCCAGAGCTCGGGGTGCGAAGGCGATTCAGGCTGGCGGTGGGGAGGGTTGTGGGCAGCAGGGGCTCCGGGCCCCGGGTTCCATACTCAGTCTCCTGCGGGCCTCAGAGCTGAGCACACAGCTGGCGATTAATTAGTGCTTACAGCTCCCTCCCTGGCTAGCCTGAGGGGACCGGGCAGTTGCCCATGTGGGGTGAGGGTGGCGGTGGCGTGCGTTCCCAGCGCAGAGTTGGCACACAGGACAAATGCCTTGGCGGGCGTGGGGCTGTCCCGGAAGGAAGCCTTGGGAGCCCAGGGGTGATTGGGGTTGGGGCTGCGCCCCAAAGCGGAGGGCCCTGCGAGAAGGGAGGCCCTGGCTGGAGGGGACCCTGGGGCTGCAGCTGCCGGACCCCGACGCGGGCCCTGGTGAGTGTGGGTGAGGGACGCAGGCTTGCTGGGTTTGAAAAGTGGGGGAGGCTTGGCCCTGGGAGGGAGCAGGACGATTCAGGCTGACACCCGGAGGGGGCCTGGTGGCCACAGGGGGCGAATGAGGCCCATGAGGAGGTAGTCGCAGGCTTGGAAGGGCCTGGGACCCCATGCGTGGAGGTTGTTGGTTAGACAGAGGGGCTGTCTTTTGGGGGAAAGCCTCAGCTGGCTTGCTTCCCCTGCAAGGCCTAGGTGAGCCTAATGGGGAAGGGACCGGCGCGTCTGCTGCCCAGCTGGGATGTGGCCCGCATCTGCCTGTGGCCTGGGAATGTCCCCTAAGAGCTCTGGTTATACCCTGGGCAGCTCCTGGCCAGGCTGGAGCAGGCAGGCAGCGACCTTGGGCCCCTCCTGGAGGCTCCCAGCGGGTGGCTTGGCGGGGAACGCAGCTTCCCCGGAGGGCCTGGGCTGTCCCTGGGGAGGAGACCGCCCTTGGGTGCGCTTGTTGTAATCCTCGTGGTCATTTTCGTGCAAATAAGCAGTGAGAGCCTAAGGTTCTGCCCCCAACCAGGGTGGAGGGCTGGGGAGGTGGCGCTGGA
Organism: Cheracebus regulus; assembly: GCA_963574635.1. Taxonomy (NCBI): domain Eukaryota; kingdom Metazoa; phylum Chordata; class Mammalia; order Primates; family Pitheciidae; genus Cheracebus; species Cheracebus regulus. The sequence goes on from CAUYQU010038420.1 coordinate 140,220, forward strand.
GAGGACTGGCGGCTGCTTTTCTGCAGCCCGGCTGCTTGGATCCTCGTGCCCTTCGCACCCAGCAGGGGCCGGCGGGCTGGGCGCGTGCCTGGGGTGGGCGCAGGGGCCTGCGTGCCCCGACCGGCTCAGCTCAGTTCAGCTCGGCTCGGCTTAGCTCCGCGGCCGCACCGACTCCCAGCACAGGTGTGGACGTGGGGGGCAGGCACGACCCAGGGAGGGGGCTGCGGTGTCAGTCCCGACCCGCGCCTGTAGACGCCGCCTCGGGTCTCCGGGGCTAGGGAGGACCCTGCGAGGGGCCAGGGAGGCGCCAAGGCCGCGGCGAGGGTCGTGGCGGGGCCCAGCAGCCTCGCGCGGCACGCGCGCTCGGGGCCGGACGGGAGGGGTATGAGCGGGTCCGGCCCGGCGGCTCGCGCGCGCCCTCTGCCGTCCGCAGGCTCGCCGCCAGGAGGACGCCCAAGGTCGTTTCCTGAAGCATCCTTACCGTGCAGAAGGAACGGCGGGGCTCACTTTCTCGCGGATGCGCATGTAATTGTTTCGACTAATTATATATAGTAAACCTCCATGCCACTGTTTTCCCAACCTTTTTAAAGTCAAGGCATAGTTAACTCAATAAAATGCCCATCCCGGCTGTTCAAGTAGGCTTCTTTAAAAACCTGATTTTTTTTATTGTGGTAAAATACAGTAGCATACGGTAACATGCCATGTACCATGTGAACTATTTTCAAGTGAATTTATAAGCATTACGTACATTCACATTGCTGTGTGCGTATCACCACCACCCGTCTCTGGAGCTCTTCGTCTTGCAAACTTGGAACTCTGTGCTTGTTAGACACCAGCTTCCCAACCTCCCTCTGTAGTCCCTGGCACACGTTATTCACGTAAATAGCGTTCTTGTCGTCCAGGCTGGAGTGCAATGGCGTGTTCTCAGCTCACTGCAACCTCCAGCTCCAGGTTCAAGCAATTCTTCTGCCTCAGCCTCCTGAGTAGCTGGAATTACAGGCACGTGACACCACGCCCAGCTAAATTTTGTATTTTTAGTAGACATGGAGTTTTGCCATGTTGGTTAGGCTGGTCTCGAACTCCTGACCTCAAGTGATTCTCCCACCTTGGCCTTCCAAAGTGCTGGGATTACAGGTATGAGCCACCACGCCTGCAGTAGATGGGTTTTGACAACTGTATATACAGTTTTATCACCACCATAATGAGATCTAGAAACTTTATTACTCAAGGAATTTCCCTGGTGCCCCATCCTAACCCTCTGACCTGTCACCATCAGTTACTGCTGTCTGTTTGTATACTTTGTAGAAATGGAAACATACAGTGAGTGGACTTTTGCCCTGGCGTCTTTCACTCAAGGAAATACTTTTTTTTTTTTTTTTTTCCCCAGACAGAGTCTCTCTGTCGCCCAGGCTGGAGTGCAGTGATGTGATCTTGGCTCACTGCAACCTGCGTCTCCTGGCTTCAAGCGATTCTGCAGCCTCAGCCTCCCGAGTAGCTGGGATTACAGGTGTCCACCACTACACCCGCCCAATTTTTGTATTTTTTAGTAGTGATGGGGTTTCATCACATTGGGCAGGCTGGTCTCGAACTCCTGACCTCAAGTGATCCGCCTGCCTCAGCCTCCCAAAGTGCTGGGATTACAGGCGTGAGCCACCGCGCCTGGCCTTAAGGAAATACTTTTGAGATTCATCCACATTGCTGCTTTCCCACAACCTGATAATAAATATCTGTGTGGTACTGTATTTTATGGGTGTATGGCGATAGTTGAACCAATTATTTACTTTTTATATGTTAGGTTAGTTTCATATTTGGGCTATAAAAAACTGCCGTGGGTAGCATCCTATTATATATGCTTAAAAAAAAAAAGGATACAGGGTCTCACTATTTTATCCAGGCTGGACTGAACCCCTCATAGGCTCAAGTGATCCTCCTGCTTCGGGCTCCCAAGTAGCTGGGATTACAGGCATACGCACCACACCCAACTCCTACATGTTTTTAACACACTTTTCAGATTATTTTTCTTTCTTTCCTCCCTCTCTCTCTCCCCTATTTCCTTCCTTCCATCATTCCATCCTTCCTGTCTCCCTTTTCTCTCTTGACAGGATCTCACTCTGTCACGCAGGCCAGAGTGCACTGGTGGAAACATGGTTCACTGCAGTCTCAACCTCCTGAGTTCAAGGGATCCTCCCATCCCAGCCTGCTGAGTAGCTGGGTCTACAGAAGTGTGCCACCATGTCCAGCTGATTAAAATAAATTCTTTTTTGGCCAGGTCTAGTGGCCTGTATGCCTGCAAGCCGAGCTACTTGGGATGCTGAAATACAAGAATCACTTGAACCCGGGAGGGGGTTTCAATGAGCTGAGATAGTGTCACTGCACTCCAGCCTGGGGGACAGAGCAAGACTCCATCTCAAAAAAATATATATATTATTTCTTATTTTTTATTTTTTTTTTACACAAATCAAAAGGATTTTCCCAGCACAAATTTTCTTTTTTTGTAGAGATGACATCTCACTATTTCACCAAGGCTGGTCTTAAACTCCTGGGCCCAAGCAATCCTCCTGTCTTGGCCTTCCAGAATGCTGGGATTACAGGATTATTTTCTTCCCTAGTTTTTTTTGAGATGGAGTTTTGCTCTTGTAGCCCAGGCTGGAGTGCACTGGTACAATATTGGCTCACTGCAACCTCTGCCTCCCGGGTTCAAGTGATTCTCCAGCCTCAGCCTCTCGAGTAGCTGGGATTATAAGAATGTGCTAACATGTCCAGCTAATTTTTGTATTTTTAGTAGAGGTGGGGTTTTGCCACGTTGACCAGGCTGGTCTCGAACTCCTGACCTCAGATGATCTGCCCGCCTTGGCCTCCCAAAATGCTGGGATGACAGGTGTGAGCCACTGCACTCAGCCTCTCGTTTTTTATTATTACATTTTAAAAGTTAAATGTGCATAGGGAAAATATAACAAATATCTACCTGCTAGACTAAGCAATCTCAGCAGTTTTCCGTTTTTGCTTCAGGTGAAAAAAACAGCAATGTGGAAGCAGGTGAAACCGCCATCCCGCCCCCTCCCCTCTTGCCATAGGCAGCCGCTGCTGAGGTTGGTAGAGGTCTTCCCAGTGCTGTCTTCCTAGCTTTGCTGCTTATATGAGTCCCCAGGTACAACAGGTATCTTTATTTTGTGTGTTTTCAGCTGTTCACATATGAGTATCATAGGGCAGCTGTGCTTTTTCCATCTGATTTTTCTTTACCATCCAGCCTGCTTTTTTTTTGAGACAGAGTCTGGCTGTGTCGCCAGGCGCCAGGCTGGAGTGCAATGGCACGACCTCGGCTCACTGCAACCTCCACCTCCCGGGTTCAAGCAATTCTCCTGCCTCAGCCTCCCGGGTAGCTGGGACCACAGGTGCGCGCCATCACGGCCAGCTTATTTTTTTTGTATCTTTAGTAGAGACGGGGTTTCACCATGTTGGCCAGGATGGTCTCGATCTCTTGACCTTGTGATCCGCCCACCTCGGCCTCCCAAAGTGCTGGGATTACAGGCTTGAGCCACCGCGCCCGGCTGCCTGCTTATTTTTTTTTATGCGAATGAGCCGAGTTCTTTTGTTTTAGCTGCCCTGTGGGTTTCTGCTGTGTGAACAGACTGTTTAGCCTGGATAGTTATCATTAGGTTTGCAGTTTTGGCTCCATGAGGCTGTGCTGCAGTGAACATGCTGGTAGCTGTCTTCCAGCCCCCCACCCCCTGCCCCCGGCCAGCAGCTTCAGTATTGCATGGGACGGTGTCAGGTATACAGAATCTTGATCCCGACCCAACCCCAAGCCTGCTGAGCCAGAACCTGGTTTTCGTTTATTCCTTTTGAGACAGGATCTTGCTCTGCAGCCCGGGCTAGAGTGCAGTGATGTGAACTTGGCTCACTGCAATCTCCACATCCCAGGGCATGTGCCACCATGTAGTTTTTGTAGTTTTTGGTACAGACAGGGTCTTGCTGTGTTGCCTAGGCTGGTCTGGACTCTTGAAATCAAATGATCCTCCCACCTTGGCCTCCCAAAGGGCTGGGATTATAGGCGTGTGCCACCATGTCTGGCTTCAGAACCTGTGTGTTAACAGGTGCAGGAGATCTGTAGGCACATTCCAGTGGTTTTGTGTGTGTGTGTGTGTGTGTGTGTGTGTGTGTGTGTGTGTGTGTGTGTGTGTTTTAGGCAGAGTCTCATTTTGTCGCCAGGCGCCAGGCTGGAGTGCAGTGGCACAATCTTGGCTCGCTGTAACCTCCACCTCCTGGGTTCAAGCAGTTCTCCTGCCTCAGCCTCCCAAGTAGCTGGGACTACAGGCGTGCCAGTAGTAGAGATGGGGTTTTTAGTAGAGATGGGGTTTCACCATGTTGGCCAGGATGGTGTCAATCTCTTGACCTTGTGATCCGCCTGCCTTGGCCTCCCAAAGTGCTGGGATTACAGGCATGAGCCACCACACCCGGCCTTCTTTTTTTTGGACAGAGTCTCGCCCTGTTGCCCAGGCTGGAGTGCAATGGTGTGATCTTGACTCACTGCAACCTCTACCTCCTGGGTTCAAGCAATTCTGCCTCAGCCTCCCGAGTAGCTGGGATTACAGGTGCATGCCATCATGCCTGGCTAATTTTTTTGTATATTTAGGAGAGGTGGGGTTTCACCATGTTGGCCAGCCTGGTCTTGAACTCCTGACCTTAGGTGATCCGCCCACCTAGGCCTCCCAAAGTGCTAGGATTACAGGCGTGAGCACCGGGCCCGGCCACATCTCAGTTTTTTATTGTCCTTTTTGCACAGTTTTATTTCACTTTAAGAAGTATTGTATGGTAAAATGGAGTCATTCATGGCATTTAAAAAATTGTGGTAAAATACACATAACATAAAACAGTCATTTTAACCATTTTTAAGTGTACGGCTTGTGGCCTTAAGTACATTCACATTGTTGTGTGACTATCAGCACCTAGAATTTTCTCATCCTCCCAAACTGAAGCTCCATTCCCATTAAACATTCACTCCCCATTCTCCTCCCAGCCCCTGGCAAACCCCATTCTGCTTTTTGTCCATAACTTTGCCTACTCTGGGAACCTCCTGTCTGTGGAGTCACGTGGCACTTGCCCGCTTCAGCCGGCTTGTTTCGCTCAGCACCGTGTTCTCCAGGTCATTCATGCTGGAGTGGGGGTCAGAACGCCCTCCTTTTTAGGCTGAGTCATATTCCGCTGCATGGATGGACCCCATTTTGTGGGTCCGTTCAGCTGTCAGTGGACACTGGGTTGTGTCCAGCTTTTGGCTCTGGGGAATGAGGCTGCCGGGGCATGGGCGTACGTGGATCCATTTGAGCCCTGCTTTCAATTCTGCTGATGTGTACGCGGGATTGGAATCGCTGGGTCCTACACCAATTCTCTGTTTAGCTTTCGAGGAGCCACCGAACTGTTTTCCACAGCGGTGGCACCAAGTCCCAGTCCCCCACCCACACAGAAGTGTTCCAATTTCTTGACTTCCTTGCCAGAAGGACTTTTTGGGGTGTGCAGTTCTGTGAATTTTCACACATGTGTGGATTCACATACCATCATCGCCATCGGATATGGGGCAGCTCCGTCTCCCGGGAAACCTCCCTCAAGCTGCCTTAGAGTCATGCCTTCCTTCCTCTCTTCCCCACCGCCCGGGGAAACAGGTCTGGTCTCCACCTTGGTCTCTAGCCTTTGGGGCCTGGTGCGGTGGCTCATGTCTGTCCTCCCAGCACTTTGGGAGGCTGAGGCCAATGATTGCCTGAGCTCAGGAGTTTGAGACCATCCTGGGCAACGTGGTGAAACCCCGTCTCTACTAAAACACAAAAAATTAGGCTGGCATGGTGGTGTGCACCTGTACTCACAGCTGCTTGGAGGGGTGGGGCGGGGAGGCACTAGAATTGCTTGAGCCCTGGAGGCAGAGGCTGCAGTGAGCTGAGATCTCGCCGCTACACTTCAGCCTGGGCCACAGAGTGACACTCCATCTCAAAAAACAAATCTATCCTTTCGGGAATATCCTGGGGATAGGGTTGCACAGCATGCAAGCTTCTTCGGGGCAGTGCTTTTGAGATTCACCCAGGTTGCTGTGGATGTCCACAGTCTGTGCCATTTTAGTCCGAGCTGTGTTTTGTCGCAGGGGTGTACCCTGTTTCTGCATTCACTCACCACAGGATATTTGCCTTCTTTTCAGTTTTTGGAGACTGCCAGTAAAGCCACAATAAACGTCCACGAATACACAGTTTTCATTTCTCCAGGGCAGATGCCTAGGAGGGGGCCTGCTGCTGCATGGAAGGTATAGGTTTCCTTTAGAAGAAACTGCCGGACTGTCTTCCAGAGCAGCCATGCCATCTGCACCGCAACCTGGGAGAAACACGGTCACCGAAACCTTGGGGTGGATTTGTCTGAGGAATGTGGGTCTGAGAAGTGGGGTTGCCAGGTGGCAGGTGTTCCCACCTTCCATGTCCTCAGGTATGGCTAAGTTGCCCTGAGTGGGGAATTCGAACACACACCCTGCCAGCAGGCTAGGAAAACTCCATTTAAAACCCTTGCCAGGGCCAGGCGTGGTGGCTCACGCCTGTCATCCCAGCACTTTGGGAGGCTGAGGCAGGTGGATCACCTGAGGTCAGGAGTCTGAGACCAGCCTGGCCAACGTGGTGAAACCCCGTCTCTACCAAAAAATACAAAAATTAGCTGGGCGTGGTGGTGGGCACCTATAATCCCAGCTACTGGGGAGGTTGAGGCAGGAGAATCGCTTGAACCCGGGAGACGGAGGTTGCTGTGAGCTGTGATTGTGCCATTGTTCTCCAGCTTGGGAGACAAGAGCAAAACTGTCTCAAAAGAATAATAAAATAAAATAAAACCCTTGCCAACACTTGGGATTTTAGGCATTTTGATTGCAGTCACATTTGCTTGATAGATTGATGAGGAGGACACTGGAGTGTCTTCTCACGTAGGCCACATATTCAGTTTGAAGACGTCCTTCTTATTGCTTTGTTTGTTTGTTTGAGATGGAGTCTCGCTCTGTCGCCCAGGCTGGAGTGCAGTGGTGCGATCCTGGCTCACTGCAGCCTCCGCCTCCCGGGTTCAAGCAATTCTGCTTTAGCTGCCTGACTCGAGAGTCGTGACGGTGTTTCACCATCTTTGCCAGGCTGGCCTTGAACTCCTGACTTCGTGATCCACCTGCCTCAGCCTCCCAGAGTGCTGGGATGACAGGTGTGAGCCACTGCGCCTGGCCATATTGCTTTATGTCTTCCTATTGCATACATTACCCCTGAGCGTATGGTTTCGATTGCTTTGTGAAAGGCTTCTTATAAAAACCACGATGTCTGCTGTGCTGTTATTTGTCGTGGGCAGGCTGTTGATCACCCTCTCTGATGTCTCACTCCTCCAGGTGGCCACCGGTAGCTTCACTTGGACTTCCCAGGTAGACGGCCGCATCGTCGGTGACTGCACGTTCGTGTCTTTCCAGACCTCACGTTGCCCATTTCCTTGTGTGTTGCGTGGGCTGGGGTCACCGTGGTGGTGCTGAGTGGATGTGGTGACGCTGGGAGCCTCAGCCTCCATTTCCGAGAAAGTAGCCAGATGCAAAGCTCAGTGCACACATTTTCTGGAAGGGTGAATCGCAGGGATGCGTGCGTGGGGGAGGAATGCACAGAGCCAGGGAGGAGGTGAAGTGCAGGCAAGGCCGCGCCTCACTCAGCTGCTGTGACTGTTTTTGAAGCCAGAGCTGGCCGCGTCTGCACACTCCCTCCCAAGAGACCTTGCAGCGGTGCTCAGCTCAGAACAGTCCACAGGGAGGAGGAGGGGAGAGTTTCTCTGCAAGCCCTTCCTGTCTTCTGCTCTCTTAGGTCAGAGTTACCCTCCTGGGGAATTAATATCCCTGCACCTTTGGGTGGTGTTAGTGGCCCCTCTGGGCAGCCGCTGGGCAGTCTGGAGCATCTGCGGGTTTGGGGAGACTGGAGCAGAGTGCAGAAGCTTCTCTGGAGCTCCCACTCCTGCAGGAATGTGATGGTCAAATCACAGGCTGGTCCTCCCTGGGCAGCAAGGCAAGGGACCGAGGCTGGAGCAGGCAGGTCCAAGCAGCTGAGACACACGTGAGCAGGGTCTGTGCAGTTCTGCCTTCAAAGGGAATATTCTAGAGCTTCCCAGCATGAACAAGTTGCTCTCCAGGCTTGGCCCCAAAGCTGTCACCTGGGTGGCTTGCTCCAGCGTGCGTGCAAACAACCATAGATGTCTGCAGCCTCCATCACCCCTGCATCAGGGAGTCATCCCCCAGCCTCCTGCTAACGCCGCTTCTCCCAAAGGCTATCAGATCAGGACGCAGGGGTGCAGGCCATGCAGTGGGGGTGCCCAGGGAGAGTCTGTTCCCCTGCTCCACAAGGGTCTGGCACCGTTGAGGCGCTTTTGGTCTAGGCCACTAAGTGGCCACTGGCCACCTCCCAGAGCCACATGGGAGCTGAATGTCTCGGGTGCTTGCCCCACTGATCTCACCTCTGGGGGCCCTGGTCAGCAGTACCTCCACAGTGGCGTGCTGGGCCCCTCGGGGAGCGGCTGTCATTCCTGTGCTGCTGTCGTCTGGCATTGTAGAGACTGGTTTTGGGGGACTCTGTCTTCATCCAGGGTGTCTTTAGGCCCCAGCTCGTTATGGCCTCTGGCTCAGGACCTCTGGGCACTAAGAAGGGGGGCTGTAGAGTCCTCTTCCTTGAGGAGGCAGATCCTGACGGCACTCAGCCTTTGTCTGGGTGAGGGGACCATTCTCTAGCTCTCAGTGTGCCCCGCCATGGCCAGAGGGGAACAGTCACGCCTGCAGGCTTGGGACGGCTCTCCCCACGGCTCATGGCAGTCCCTGGGTTCTATCAGCCCCAGGAGCGGCTCCCAGCCCAGGCCATACCAGAGCTGTCGAAGCAGAAGTCCACACAGCAAGGCTGCAGAGCTGGATAGAGTGTGGAGTGCGCAGGAACCACCTGGCTGTGCCCCGACCCTGGGGCATGACACGGTCACCCCTGCCCCGGCACCTGGACCATCGCCGCCCTGCGTGTGGACTCGGTTGGCGGGGGCCCCTCTTCTCCCCGCCCTCCAGGTCTCCATCCATGGGGTCCCCAAGGTCCCCGCTTCTGGCCATGTCCTGACCCCTCTGTGACCCGGTCAGCAGCAGGTTTTCCTGGCAGGTTGGAGCTCAAGCTGGGGCCTTGAACATTCCCAGGCTCTGAGAAAGGTGTTGCCCAAAATGTTGAAAGTGCGAACACGTTGCTCACCACGTGTAAACCAGCCATGCACTGAGATCAATTACGCCTCAAATGAGCTCGGAGCCGCCCCCTCGCTGTGGACGCACCTGGGAGGCAGCCCCTTCTGCTATCCGTCTCCAGAAGCTGCCGTGTCTGCATGTAAGTCCCCAGTGGGGGCTGGACGGGTCACCCTGCTTTTGGGGTGACTCCAGCTGTGGGGTCAGTGGGACAGAGCAGCATCTCGGGGCTCTGTGTGGGGTTACATTGCCATCGGGGTGGCCCTGGTGGTGGTGATTGGGACAGGGCACAGTTGTGCTTTCTCTGTGGGGCCGGGGATTCGCCTGCTCTTCCCCATAGGACAGCGGTGACCATGGCCCTACTGGGCCACGTGTGTGGCCCACATTTGTCACTCAGCCTCTAACCATGGACTCAGCCCACTTGAGTGCCAGGAGCATGGAGGTGGAGGGGCCATTATTCCCCTAGCACCCGCAGCCACAGCGTGGTGAGGGCATTCCCTACGGGTTCTCAGGGCACTTCGCAGTCTGTGCTGTTAGGTCAGCTGTGTTTCTCTCAGTTGCTCGTCTTTTGAAATGCTTTTCTTCCATTTACAGAGATGAGGGTGCATTTTTCCTCCTTTGTTCTATGAATGTGGTAAAGCGCATGGGTTGGATTTTGAATGTACAATCAGTCTTTCATCCCTGCTCATGATAGATTTGCTGAAGTTTGTTAGATTTTTACGTTTGCTCATGAAATATTTGGCAAATATAGTTTCTTTCTTTTTTTCTGAGATGGAGTCTCACTCTGTTGCCTAGACTGGAGTGCCGTGGCACGATCTTGGCTCAGCTCTCTGCAACCTCAGCCTTCCGGGTTCAAGTGATTCTCCTGCCTCAGTCTCCTGAGTAGCTGGGATTCTAGGTGCACACCGCCATGCCCGGCTAATGTTTGTATTTTTAGTGGAGTCCAGGTTTCACCATGTTGGCCAGGCTGGTCTTGAACTCCTGGCCTCAAGTGATCCTCCTGCTTCGGCCTCCCAAAGTGCTGGGATTACAGGCGTGAGCCTCTGCACCTGGCCACATTTTCTTTCTGGCTGTTTCTTTGTCTACTTTTGCTACCAAGAGGGTGCTAATCTCATGAAGTCAATTGGTAAACATTTCTTTTTTGCTCTCTAGGAGAGTCTGTGAAAGGCTTGCATATTCATTTCCAATTGCTGCGGAAATAAATGACCACAGGTGCAGCCATTTAGTGTTTAAAACAGCACAAGTGTATTACTTTAAGATTCCAAAGGCCGGAAGTACAAAATAGGTCTTAACGGCTGGGTGTAGTGGTTCACACCTGTAATCCCAGCACTTTGGGAGGCCAAGGCAGGTGGATGTCAAGGTCAGGAGATCGAGACCAACCTGGCCAACATTGTGAAACCCTATGTCTACTAAAAATACACAAATTAGCTAGGGCATGGTGGCACACGCCTATAATCCCAGCTACTCAGGGGGCTGAGGCAGGAGAATTGCCTGAATCCAGAAGGTGGAGGTTGCAGTGAGCCGAGATCGCACCACTGCACTCCAGCCTGGGTGACAAGTGAAACTCTGTCTCAAAAACAAACAAAAAAAATCCAAAATAGGTCTTAGAAGCTGCAATGAGGTGGTCAGGGAGTAGAAGTGGGCACTCTGGGGGAAATGCTCCCTGTGGTCTCCAGCTCGGATGGTGCCTGCCCTGTGGCACATCCTCGTCCTCTGAGCACTCCAGCCTCAGCGTCTGTCAGTATCTCTTTGGCTCTGACCCTCTTACCTCCATCTTATCCAGACTCTCATGATCACGTCACAGCCACCTGTGTGATCCAGGTCCCCATCTCAGGGTCCCCAACCTTCATTGCATTGCAAAGTCCCTCTTGCCAGGGAGGGTAACAGGGAGGAATCGATCAGAAAGCTACAGCCACAGGTTCCAGGGATAAGAATGTGGACATTTTTGGGTGTCTGTTATTCTATCTACCACAATCGATATTATTTCTTCCTTAAGTGTCTGGAAGAATTCATATGTGAAGACATCTAGCCTGGTGCCTCCTTTAGTTTTCTTGTTTAATTTTTAATTTTTATTTTTCAGATGGTGCCTCACTATGTTGCCCAGCCTGGTCTTTAACTCCTGGGCTCAAGCAGTGCCCCCATCTTGGCCTCCCAAAGTGCTGAGGTTACAGGTGTGAGCCACTGTGCCTGACTATGGGAAGGTTTTTTTAAATTTGTTTGAGACAGAGTGTTGCTCTTGTTGCCCAGGCTGGAGTGCAGTGTTACAACCTCGGCTCACTGCAGCCTCTGCCTCCCGGGTTCAAGCGATTCTCCTGCCTCAGCCTCCTGAGTGGGTGGGATTACAGGCGCCCACTACCAAACCCAGCTAATTTGTATATTTTTAGTAGAGACAGGGTTTTTTGTCATGTTGGCCAGGCTGGTCTCGAACTCTTGACCTCGTAATCTGGCCACCTCAGCCTCCCAAAGTGCTGGGATTACAGGTGTAAGCCACTATGCCTGGCCTGGGAAGGTTTTTAATTACAGGTTAAATTTCTTTGATGGCTGTAGGACTGTTTACAATTCCTATTTCACCTTGTGTCAGTTGTGGTGAAGTTGTGTTTTTCAAGGAATTTGTCTGTTTTATCTAAATTTTCAAGTTATGCATGTACATTTATTTTATCTCCCCACACCCCAAATAATCAAATGCCCTCTGAGCCTCATTCCCGAAATCTGCAGAACGAGGCCCAAGGCTGAGGACTGGGGGAGGGAGGGAGAGCCCAGCATTTTCCTCCCTGGGGGTGGGGACTGCTATGGGCTGAATGTTCGTCCTCGAAAGTTCCCTGTGATGATATTGGGAGGTGAGGCCTTTGGGACGTGATTACGGCGTGAGGGTGGAGCCTGGAATTAGTGAGCTTATAAAAGAGACCCCAGGCTGAGCGTGGTGGCTCACGCCTGTAATCCCAGTACTTTGGGAAGCGGAGGTGGGTCGATTGCTTGTGGTCAGGAGTTCAAGGCCAGCCTGGCTAACCTGGTGAAACCCCGTCTCTACTAAAAATACAGAAATTAGCCAGTCCTGGTGGTACATGCCTGTAATCCCAGCTACTTGGGGGGCTGAGACAGGAGAATCACTTGAACCTGGGTGGTGCAGGTTGCAGTGAGCTGAGATGGCACACTGCACTTCAGCCAGGGTGACAGAGCAAGACTCTATCTCAAACAAAACAAAAACTCAGAGCGCTCCCTTGGCCCTCACAAGACACCAGATTTGCTGGCATCTTTATTTATTTATTTTTAGACAGTGTCTCGCTCTGTCACCCATGCTCTAGTACAGTGGCATGATCACCGTTTGCTGCGGCCTCAACCTCTCGGCTCAAGTGATCCTCCCACCTCAGCCTCCAGAATAGCTGGGACCATAGGTGCGTGCTGCCACACCTGGCTAATTTTTTTCTACTTTTTGTAGAGACAGGGTCTCGCTTTGTTGCCCCGACTGGACTCAAACTCCTGGCCTTGTGATCCTCACACCTCAGCCTCCCAAAGTGCTGCAGATACAGGCGTGAGCCTTGCTGCCAATCTTCCAGAACCCTGAGAAATACACTTCAGCTGCACATACCAGGCCATGGTATTCTGTTACATCAGCCCAAAGAGAGTAAGACCATGCGTTGAACAGGCCATGATGCCTCCCCGCTCCCAGTGATTGCTTTTGCCTGATCAAGGCAAGACATCCCCGCCCTGGGCCAGATACCAAGAGGGTGTGGTAGAGGCTGCACAGCGAGGGGCAGGACCAGGTGGGCCGCTGGTGCTCCTGCCTGTGACCACCACCGGGTGTCCAGGGCACCTCCTGGCCAGGGCGCCACTCCTGCAGCCCTGGTCTGGTTCAGGGCAGGTGTGTGGGGTTCCCAGGGTTCCCAGGGGACACAGTGCAGCCGCAGATGCCCCCCCACCTGCCTCGAGAGGGAAATAAGTGGATAAATACGCCAAGACAGCTATGGGGTGCTGGGTGAGTGGTTTACTGGATGTTGACAGGACAGAGATCCGAACTCCCAGTGACTGCAGAGTGAGCGAGCACCCTGGGCTGTCCTGCAGGAGTGTCCGTGCTGGACACGGTGCCAGCAGGCAGGGCTCGGGGACAGGCATGTGCTGCACGCTAGGGGTGGGGTGGTCTCCAGATGCCTGGAAGGAGGACTTGAAAGTCATTCTGTTTGGATACGGGGGCCCATGGCATTTCTTGGCAGGAGGTCAAAGGGAAGTGTTCATGCTTGGCAAGGCAGGAGGGTGGGAGATAGGGCAGTGGGTGCGGAAGGAGAGTCTGGCTCACTGGGTGCCAGGAAAAGGAGGTAAAGGCTGGACAGGAACACCTGGCTCCTGACCAGAGATGGCCATGGTAAGAGTCCTGCAAAGCCAGAAATCAGATCTTGCACTGGCAGCACACAGGAGCACAGCAGCTGGACTGGCGGCAGGATGACCCACAGCCTGAAGAGCAACAGCAGGGCTTGCAGCAGCTGGACTGGCAGCAGCCACAAGAGCCACAGCCCCCCTTGGAACCTCCACAGGAGCCACAGCCCCCCTTGGAGCCCCCACAGGAGCCACAGCTGGCGTAGGAACAGGCTGGCACACAGCAGCACACGGGCTTGCAGCAGCAGATGGGCACACAGCAGCTGGAGCCACAGCCCCCACAGCCGGAGCCACAGCCAGAGCCACAGCCCCCCTTGGAGCCCCCACAGGAGCCACAGGCCCCCTTGGAGCCACCACAGGAGCCACAGTCCCCCTTGGAGCCCCCACAAGAGCCACAACCCCCCTTGGATCCTCCACAGGAGCCACAGCTGGAGCAGGAACAGGCTGGCACACAGCAGCACACAGGCTTCCAGCAGCCGACAGGCACACAGCAGCTGGGGCCACAGCCCCCACAGCCGGAGCCACAGCCCCCACAGCCGGAGCCACAGCCCCCACAGCCGCCATAGCAGCCCATGTTTCTGGTGGGTTGAGGGTGGAGCAGGTGGAGGAGCAGGTGAGAGGGAGGAGCAGGTGTGGAGCCCCCTGAGCTTGGGCTCTTTATGCACCTGCCCAGGGTCAGGTGTGAGGCTGGGCGCACAGTCACTTCCTGGTTCCTGTTTGTGCCATTTTTAGGGCCCCCTTTCCTTGTTTCCTCTAGATCAGCCCTTGGTGTGAGACCCATGTGCCATTACTGTGTATGGGCTGCTTGGTGAGCCCCAGCTCTCTTGCTGAATCTGTGTCCAGACTTGAGGAAGGCCCCCAAGTGTCTAGCGCCTCCCTGTTAACTCCAGAGTCACACTGGATTTACAAAAGCATCTGTTTTAGGCAGGGCATGGTGGCTCACACCTGTAATTGGAGCACTTTGGGAGGCCTAGGCAGGTGGATCACTTGAGGTCAGGAGTTCAAGACCAGCCTGGCCAAAATGGTGAAACCCCATGTCTACTAAAAACACAAAAATTAGCCCGGCATGGTAGCTCACGTCTGTAATCCCAGCACTTTGGGAGGCTGAGGCAAGCAGATCACTTGAGGTCAGGAGATGGAAACCAGCCTGCCCAATACAGCAAAACCCCATCTCTACTAAAAATATAAAAATTAGCCGGGCGTGGTGGCATTTTCCTGTAGTCCCAGCTACTTGGGAGGCTGAGGCAGGAGAACTGCTTGAACCCAGGAGGTGGAGGTTGCAGTGAGCAGAGATCTCACCACTGCATGGCACCACTCCAGCCTGGGCGACAGAGCAAGAGTGTCTCAAAAAAAGAAAAATTATTTTAGTTGTACAGATGGTGTAGAGAAAATTTATTTAAAGGATGTGAAAAAACCTCACTCAGCTTGCAAAAAAATGGCCTAAAGAAATGAAGTCTCTTTTAAAAATAAATTATTCCCCCTATACAAATGGTATACAGAAATTCAATAAATTATTAGGATTGGATGGAAAGGATATGGAGAGATATATGAACGGAGACTCCATTTCTTTCCATATTCTCTAGAATAATTTATTGAAAAAATGTAAAAAACAAAAAAACCCACTCAACTTGGGAAACAATAGCCTGAAGAACTGGAGTCTCCGTTCATACATCTCTCCATGTCGTTTCCATCCCACCCTAACAATTTCTTGAATTTGGAATTTACCACTCTCGTGAAGGTCTTGACACTCCTACTTAGAATGCATGTTCCTTTAAAAATGTTTTGCGACTGGGCGAGGTGGCTCACACCCGTAATCCCAGTGCTTTGGGAGGCCGAGGTGGGGAGATGCCTGACCAACATGGTGAAAACTTGTTTCTACTAAAAACACAAAAATTAACTGGGCATGGTGGCATGTGCCTGTAATCACAGCTACTGGGAGGCTGAGGCAGGAGAATCACTTGAACCTGGGAGGCGGAGGCTGCAGTGAGCCGAGATCACACCACTGCACTCCAGCCTGGGCAACAGAGCAAGACTCCATCTCAAAAAAAGAAAAAACAGTTTTACTTGCTTCAAACTTTATGTAAGGGATATTACACTGTATTTCTCTTTGTGTGAATTGCTTTTGAAAAAAATAGGTTTCAGGTTAAAGAGATTTTTCTCTAGGGGACATGTATGGTTCTCATTTATTCGTTTTCTCTGGTCTCTAAATATATTTACTTCTCCATTTACATGCTGGACATTTTGTTTCCTTTTTGTTGCTTCAAGCAAACTGCAACTTTCTTGCCCAAAGCGCCCCCTGCAGGTGTGGGTGCCTAAAGGTGAGGAGGTTCTTAATGACCAAGCTGTCTTCCCAAGGGGTCCTCCCAGCCAGCTGCTGTCCAACCAGCACTGCCTGAGAGCTCCTGTTTCCTGGCACGCCCACCCAAACTTGCAACTGTCAGCTACACCCTTCCTGTGGGTGTGTGACTGTGGTTTGATCTGCCCTCTTCCTGGTTGCTAGCGATGTCGTGCCTCTTTCCACACGATCGCCTGTCATTAGAGTCTCGCTAATTTCATGTCCTTGGTCCACTACACAAAATTGAGATAGTTATTATTAATTTTTGAGATGGAGAGTCTCCTGTCTCCCAGGCTGGAGTGCAGTGGCACAATTTCGGCTCACTGCAACCTCTGCCTTCCTGGCTCCAGCAATTCTCCTGCCTCAGCTTACTGAGTTGCTGGGATTACAGGTGTGTGCCACCACGCCCTGGCTAATTTTTGTACTTCTAGTTGAGATATTTCTCCATGTTGGCCAGGCTGGTCTCAAACTCCCGACCTCAGGTGATCCACCTGCCTCGGCCTCCCAAAGGGGAAGGATTACAGGCGTGAGCCATGGTGCCTGGCCAAGATCGTTACTGTTTTTATTGGTGTCTGAAGTTCTCTGAGTTTTCTGGATTTTTTTTTTTTTTAACGGAGTCTCACTCTGTTACGAGGCTAAAGTGCAGTGGTGTGATCTTGGCTCACTGCAACTTCTGACTCCCTGGTTCAAGTGATTCTCCTGCCTCAGCCTTCCGAGTAGCTGGGATTATAGGCGTGTGCCACCATGCCCAGCTAATTTTTGTATTTTTAGTAGAGATGGGATTTCACTGTGTTGGCCAGGATGGTCTTGATCTCCCGACCTTGTGATCTGCCTGCCTCGGCCTCCCAAAGTACTGGGATTACAGGTGTGAGCCACCTGCCTGGCCTCTTTTTTCTTTTTTTGAGACAGAGTTTTGCTCTTGTTGCCCAGGCTGGAGTGCAATGGCATGATCTCGGCTCACCGCAACCTTGCCTCCTGGGTTCAAGTGATTCTCCTGCCTTAGCCTCCCGAGTAGCTGGAGTACAGGTGCCTGCAACCATGCCTGGCTAATTTTGTAAGTAGAGACGGGATTTCTCCGTGTCAGTCAGGCTGGTCTCGAACTTCTGACCTCAGGTGGTCTGCCTGCCTCGGCCTTTCAAAGTGCTGGGATGACAGGGTGAGCCACCGCACCCGGCTGAATTTTCTGGATTCTAATCAACAACCTGCATTGTTGTAGCTTCTTTTTCCTGTCTGTGGCTTTTCTTTTCAGTTTGTTCTTTTTTGTTGACGTCTAGTGCCCCGAGTTTTAAAATTTGAATGTGGTAAAATGTAGTAATTGTTTTCTTACGTGTTTATGTGTCTGTTTCTCATTCAGAAAATCCTTCTTTTCCCCAAGATCATTAAGTAATCCTGTGCGTGTCTGTGTGCACGTGCACTGACGTTTGGAACTTTGGAGTTTGACAACCCTACCTGGAGTTGAACTGTGTCTTTTTTGAAGCGGGGATTCCCTGTGTTTCTTTTTCCCGGGTGGATAACCATCTGGCTGGCGCCCTTGGCCTTCCCCGTGGACGACCGTGCCGTCTCTCCGCGCTGCAGTTTCCTGGCTTTCTGGCTGCTCCCTTGGTCTCTCAGTCACCCTGTTCTAACATCCTGCTGCCTTCACTGGCGAAGCTGACGGTGACCTGGACGGCCAGGTCCAGCCCCAGCCGTGTTCCTCTGTCTATATGGGGACTCACCAAATGTTGTGAAGAATCCTTGTCAGCATTTTGTAACATTTGCCTCGGTTGTAGATTAATTTGGGAGAGAATGGGCATTTTTAAAAGATTTTGAATATTCTTATCTGTGGATATCATTTATTTCTCAAGTTATTTAGAAGATCTTTAGTATTGAATAACGTTAAATTTTGTTTGCATAAAGAGCTTGCATTGGTGAGAGTCACTGTCATCCACTCCTCGTTGGTTGCTGTTGTAAATGGTACCTTTTAAAATGGCATGTTCTTACTACTGTTGCTGGAGTTTCGCATATTGATCCTGTTCTCTGCAAACCTGCAAAGTTCTCGTTTTCGTTCTACTCATTTTTCTGTAGGCTCTTTTTGGTTTCCCAAGTCAACACATATTTTTGGTGAATTTTGAAAGTATTTGTTCTTCCTTTGTAATCCTTATATATTTTATTTCTTTTTATGGTTTATGCTATTGATGGGGACAATGTTTTACAGCATAGTGAGCCATGTGGTTTCATTCCTGATTTTAAAGGTAATGCTTCTCACATTTTACCATTAGGTAAAATGTTACACATTTTTTCCTTTTTTTTTTTTTGACAGGGGTCTCACTATGTTGCCCAGGTTGGTCTCAAACTCCTGGGCTCAGGCCATCCTCCCGTCCCAACCTCCCAAAGCGCTGGGATTACAGGCATGAGCCACCATGCCCGGCCTAAAATTTTGATAGAACATTTTATCAGATGAAGGGAGGTTCCTTTATTCCTAATTTGCCAGTCACCTTTCCTCTGTCTTCAGAGGACGCTGAACTTTAATGGATAGCTTTCTGCAGCTGTTGAAATGATCAGATAGGCTTCTCCTTTAGTCAATATGGTGAATTTTAGGACAGATTTTAAAATGTCAATAATCCTTGCATTCCTGGGGGTTATTGCAATGTACACAGGTATTATTGTATTTTTACATTTTGGATTGGCTTTGCTAAGATACGCATTTTTCTTTTTTCAGACTCTGTCACCCGGTCTGGAGTGCAGTGCTGCAATCACAGCTCACTGCCGCGTCAGTCTCCTGGGCTCAAGTGATCCTCCCGCCTCAGCCTCCTGAGCAGCTGACACTAAAAGCGTGTCACCAGGCCCAGCTAATTAAATTATTATTATTTCTTTTTAGTAGAGACAGCCACCACGCCCGCCTCTTATTTTTAATAGCTGCTAAATTTACCATTATTTGCCATTTTTCATCCCTGCTTCAGGTTATACCTGCCCTTTCTCCTGCCCAACTCTCTTTTTCCTCATCAGTTTTGCTAAAGGTTGTTGATTTTCTTTGTCTTTTAAAAGACTAGCTTTTGGTTTTATTGATTCTCTTTGCTGTACGGTTTTTGTTGTATGTTTTAAATATTTTTATTTCTGCTCGTACCTTTATTTTCTCCATTGTTCTTTTTGTACTTTCTCAACATGCTGTGCTGGGAGCATGGCTGTCTGCTGGACGGGGGTCAGGCCAGGAGGTGTGGAACAGAGGGGTGCTGCCATCTGGCCCTCCAACTCCTCCTTCCCTCCCTTTTCTGGTCATTTTCATCCAGTTTCTTTCAGTCTTTCTATGTGCTTCCAGGCAAAGGCTGTGTCTTGTGACTACTGGGGCTGCTTTAAAAGCTCCTGTGTTTTGAGGTCTCCGTTTTCTACCCGACGAGCTGAGCCCATGGGGTTATGATTTCTGATTTATGTGGGCTGGCTCCCGCCATCCTTAGCATTCAACTGTCCTGTCCCGTTTTAGTGCTTCCTGCCCCCTCTTCTCTTGGAGTTTTTAAAGTTCTGTTTTTGTTTTGCTTTGACTGACTTAGAAGTTATATACTCTATTCCTGTTTTTAGCAGCGTTTCATGTGTATTTTTAAACAAAACATTGTCTACACGTGACTGCCGTCTTCCGCCCCTGCTGAGAGGGCGCAGGTAGCTGGGGACAGTCTCCCCCCGCCCAGGTCCTCCCGTGTCAGCTGCCGCGTTTCTCCAGTGTCTTAGCTCCTCCGACGTTGCTCATGATTGTTTATTTACAGTCAGTGTTTTCATAAACTCGCCACACATCCACCAAGGACTCAAGGCCCGGTTCTTGCTTACATCATACTCCTCCTCCTGGGTTCAGTTTCCTCCTTCCTGAAAACGTCCTCTGGGAGTTTCCTCCTGAGCATTCGTCAGTCGACAGCCCGCAGTTTGGTAAGGAGGTGGCTTTATGTGGCCTGCTCCTGGCTCATGCCTTCCTCCCTCCGCAGCCTCCCCGGCAGCTGCGACCACGGGCGCCGACCACCACGCTCAGCTAATTTTAATTATTTTTGTAGCGATGGGGTCACCCTAAGTGGTCCAAGCTGGTCTGGAGTTCCTGGGCTCAAGCAATCCTCCCACCTCGGCCTCCCAAAGCGCTGTGATCACAGGCGTGAGCCACGCGCCCGGCCTGCCCTCACTTTAGAATAATGTTTTCGTTGGGCACAAAATCCCTCAGTGCCTGAAAGATGTCACCGGCGGCTGCTCTGTCTGTTGCCGGCTCAGTTTCTCTGCCCCTCCGCTGGAGTCCCCGGCCCTCCGTGTCCGCCGTGGAAGCCGGAGCTGCCCGGCCCTCCGTGTCCGCCGTGGAAGCTGGCTTGCGCATTTGATTCTCCTGCTGGCTTCACGCCACATTTCCCGCACCCGGGGTTCCGGTTTCCCCCACGCCCCTCCCGCACCCGGGGTTCCGGTT
>CAUYQU010038422.1:0-32565 GCA_963574635.1 Cheracebus regulus
TGTGGCTCCTCTGCTGGGAATCTCCCAGTCTGTGGGCAACAAAAATTCGTCGGAAAGTGCGGCGTCCACTCGTTCTCTGCGCTTTCACTGGGAGCTACATTCCTGAGCTGTTGCTAATCGGCCATCTTGGATCTCTCTCCCTCCTTGTTAATTTTCTATCTCGTTGATCTGTCTAATATTGACAGTGTTGTGTTAAAGTCTCCCACTAATATTGTATGGGAGTCTAAGTCTCTTTGTAAGTGATTAAGAGCTTGCCTTATGTATCTGGGTGCTCCTGTATTGGGTGTGTATATATTTAGGATCGTTAGCTCTTCTTGTTGCGTTGATCCTTTCACCACCATGTAATGTCCCTCTTTGTTTCTTATGGTCTTTGTTGCTTTAAAGTCTGTTTTATCAGAGACGATAATTGTAGCTTCTGTGTTTTTTTGTTTTTTTTTTTTGCTCTCCATTTGATTGGTAAATCTTCCTTTGTCCCTCTGTTTTGAGTCTTTGTGTATCCTTGCATGATAAATTTCTAATGTGGAAATAATATTCTCTCCCCTCCCAGTCCCTTCTTAGTTTGCATTTCTGTGGCTTAAACTGCAGCTTATTTTGGGAACAGAAGCACAAATTCTCAATACAGAAGAATTATGAATATATTGCAATATTTGATTACTTTATAACACCCATAGACTCTGATGGTAACAAGTTAAAAACTAAGTCAATCTTTCTTTTCCTTTTTCTTTCTTTCTCTCTCTCTTCTTTCTTTTTCTTTCCTTCCTTCCTTCCTTTTTTCTTCCTTCTTTCCTTCCTTCCATCTAGTGTAGCTGCCTGTTGTCTTTTAATATATTTAGCAACAAGTGGTCTTTGTGAGTTATATATTCATGTGATCATTTTGGGAAGTTTATTAACAATATTATTATATCCTCAATTTCCAAGCCCCACCCCAGAAAAATTAATTTAGGCTGTAAGGGTGTTTTTAAAAGCAGGCTACTCAACATGTGGCTCTTGGAACAGTGGCATTGGTGCCCCCTGAGAGCTTAGGAATGCAGAATCACAGGCCCCACTTCAGACCCCTTGAATCAGCATCTGCATTGTAACAGGACTTCCCGGTGATTCTTAAGTGCACGAAAGTTTGAAAAGACCAACTCTAAGTGCCTGATAATGCCAGTGAACATTTGGCAGAGGGCCTCACCTCTTCCGCATGGTGTAGAATGGGGCCCCTAGTCCTTACGTTAGTGTTCCTGTCCAGAATTGGCAGATCCCATTAAAAGAAGAGAATAATTTTACTTGTGTTTCAGATTAGGCTGAAAGAATACTGGAATGAAGGCGTTCTTAATGAACTCCTTGTGTATTCTCAGATGGGACTTTAAAAAAATTTTGATTTTTTAATGTGAAAGAGCACTATTGATTTACAAGGAACTGAATTCACGGGCACTGAAAAAAGGAAACCAGTTTCTAGGTGGGCTCTTTGCCTGTATTTGACTCCCTCACTGATAACACACTCATAAACTGACACACACATAAACTTGGTTGGGCTCTCAGGATATAAGGACATTTGGTAATAAACTAACATTAGCAGAGAATGTATCTTCTGTTTTGTTTTATTACACTACCAAGTATAACACGGTGTTTTGTACACACCAGGTACCTACCTGTCATTGGCAGCAATAACAGTAGGTAAGTGTTTATAGAAGGACCTTTATGCAGAAAGTACCCTCTAGGAACAACATTTTCCTAATTAGTTAGAATAGTTAATATTTGATTGTTATCAGTGCAAGAATTGAGCAACTGGGACTGATGATTTCACTTATCTGGTTTGCTTTTGGATAAGATGACTTTTGATCCTCTAGTGCTGAAAACAAGAACTGGCAGACCAAGTTCTGGTGTCCCTAACAATAGTGTTCCTAAATAACTTCCTGCCCCACTGATACAAACATCTAGCTGAATTCATTTTGAACTGATGCCTAAATGCTACTTCTCTTTAACTGATTTTCTACGCCACACATTGCTAAATCTGTTTCTCTGTGTTCTGGGAGCATCAAAGACTGGTGCTACATTAATTCAAGCGTATTATGGAGGGAAATGGATTTAAACCTTCTGCTAATATGTCCATGTAGCCTGACAGTCAGATCTTAGAAGTATTCAATTGCCGAGTTAAAAAGTAACAGGACGAATCAAAACAATATTCTTCTGTGATTGGGAATCCAAGCTGAGAAATGAGACGACTTTGCCTAGTCTCCTTTCAAATTGGGGTCTCACCTCCCCCAGCACCTCCCAGCAGCTGCTGCCCCACCTCCTGCCTCCTACTTATTAGGAATAATTTTCAGCAGCTGTCTGAGGAAAGGTCTGCAGCAGCTGCCAACTCCTGGGTTTAGGCAGCATGCTTAAGCTGTTCCAATAACGCAGTGCCAAAAGTTCCTCTTGGTGAATGCCAGGATACAAAAAGCTCAGATTTCCTGTTAAGGACTTAGCAAAAGCCTGAAAAGTTCAACCTGGGCGTGCCAGGTACCAAAAGCCTTTTCTCCTTAGTGACAAGGTAATTCATGAGGAAGAATGTGTAATGGTCAGTGACAGCAGGATTTGTGGTAATGAGGAAGGAGACCCTTATCACCCTTAAGCATCTAAGACCACCTCCCCCTTGACTTCCACACTGCATTTCAACAGGAGAAGTAAAGGCTGGCAGACTGGGTGCCACCTTTCATCGCTCTCCTGTGGATCGTAGGCATGGTATGGAGGAATCTTTCCCGAAGGCATTGTTTTTACTTAAACATGATCAAACCCCCACCTAAGTCACATACCCCACACCTACTCCATGGACCGAGACCCTTCCACATATAAATTCTAGAGTTGTAAGCCCAAGACCCTTTCACATGAATTTCTGGAGTTGTAGGCCTTTATAGGGACAGGGATTTTCTTTGTTGTGGGAGTGCTATTTGGGGCATTCAGACCCACCGCAGCTCCTGGCCGAATAAATCACCTCTTCCTTCCCAGTTCGGTGTAGAGAGGTTTGTTTTGCAGCCTTTCCTGCTTCAGTAACTGTGGATTCTTAGAAGCAGGGGTGCTGAGAAGTCATTATGGTGTGATTATCATGTAGGACACGATAGATGGATGGAATGTTAGTGATGCCCTTTCTTAGCCCATGTGGGAGAGTCTGTGTCTGGGATGTCTGAGAGGTTCTGTTTCGGATGGCAGGAGCTGTCATGGAAAGGCGACATGTT
Organism: Cheracebus regulus; assembly: GCA_963574635.1. Classification (NCBI taxonomy): domain Eukaryota; kingdom Metazoa; phylum Chordata; class Mammalia; order Primates; family Pitheciidae; genus Cheracebus; species Cheracebus regulus. Next base: position 3,201 of record CAUYQU010038422.1, read on the forward strand.
CGTCCTGCTGGAAGGGCTGGCTTGCTCGCCACTGCTTTGCCTCTTGTTCCTGGAGGTAATGCCTCTAATGAAAGGGGCTGGTGAGGGACAGTGGTGGTGGGCCCAGTTGTTCCATTCTGGTTATTTGGCCTGACTTTTTAAAAACACGGTTTTACTGAAATATAACATATATATGCAGGAGTACACAGGTCATAAGTTTATAGTGTTGGGGCTCAGAAACCAATACCACAACATATGGAGCTTGGACATGCTGAACTGAAGAAGTCTTCCAAGTCTCTCTGAGCTCCCAGTCCCAGTCTCTCATCCTGGATCTCTCTGGAAACAGAGAATGAAGTTGTTCTCTGAAGTTCCCTCACCTGCCTAAAGTCTGGACTGGCCAAAGAAAACAATTACCCACCTCCTCCCACCACCTCCCGAATCCCTGCCTACAGTCCCTTTCCTGCATTTTCATTAACTGAACTCATATCACAGGAAGAAAGACTAAAGTCTGTCCAGGTAAAGAAAGTCACACCTGGACAGACTTTTTTTTTTCACAAACTACTGTCTGCTCTGCAGGCCCAACAGGCTTTGTCCTAGGTCACTGTGTGTTCTTCAAGCCCATTCAACTCTCCTAAGAATCATTTAGTAGCTCCCTAAAATAATACACACTTCCCCATTTTTCTTTTCCTTAAGAAGGGTATGTAAGCATCTGGATCCCACTGGGTTATTTAAAAAAATTTTTTTTTTAACTTTTTAATTTTTTTGAGATGGACTCTTGCTCTGTCACCCAGACTGGAGTGTAGCGGTGTGATCTTGGCTCACTGCAACCTCCGCCTCCTGGGTTCAAGCAATTCTCCTGCCTCAGCCTGCTAAGTAGCTGGGATTACAGGCACATGCCACCACGCCTGGCTAATTTTTGTATTTTTAGTAGAGATGAGGTTTCTTCATGTTGGTCAGGCTGGTCTCAAACTCCTGACTTTGTGATCTGCTTGCCCTAGCCTCCCAAAGTGCTGGGATTAGAGGCGTGAGTCACCACACCCAGCCCACCGGGTTATTTGGCAATAATTCTCCTTCCATTCCCCTGTGTTATGCGCATGGATATGGTTTGGCTTTGTGTCCCCACTCAAATCTCATGTCAAGCTGTCATCCTCACATGTTGGAGGAAAGGCCTGGTGGGAGGTGAATCATGGGGGCTGACCTCTCCCTTGCTGGTCTCTTGATATAGTTGTCAAGAGATCTGGTTGTTGGAATGTGTGTAGCACCTCCCCCTTCATTCTTTCTTCCTTCTGCTCCAGCCATGTAGGATGTGCCTGCTTCCCCTTCCTCTTCCACCATGATTGTAAGTTTCCTGAGGCCTCCCCAGCCATGATTCCTGTACAGCCTGTGAAACCATAAGGCAATTAAGCCTCTTTTCTTTATAAATTACTCTGTGTCAGGTAGTTCTTTATAACATTGTGAGAATGGACTAATACACACATTAAAATAAATTTGTGTGTCATTTCCTCTATTAATCTGCCTTTCAAAAGTTGATTTTCAGCAAACTTTCAGAAGGTTAAGGGAACTTTCCCCTTGGCCCCTACAACAGCTGGAAAAATTGTCACAGAGTGAATGCACCTGTGGAATCAACTCTCAGACATTAGATGTACCCCAGAGGTTCCCTGCCAAACACTACCTTCTTTCTCCTTCCCAGAGAAAACCACAGCCCAGCTTCTGACACCATAGATTCGTTTGGTCTGCTTTTGAATTTGTGATAAGTGATGTCTAGATCTAGTAAATGGTACAGATGCAGCTTGAACCCACGTCCTTGGAACAGAGAACGAACATCCGTGTCACTGTACATTCTGCCAAGACACTCAGCCCTCTAGAACTATCAGCTTCTGTGACTTCCTCACCCCCAACCAGCAGAAGATTGATGATGAGCAGAGAAATGGCCAGTGAGCAGCCTGAGGGAAAAGATGGGGAAGATGGCAAGTTTGTGTATTCCATATACTGGGTCTAGATTGAAGAGACCGGCCTCTTGGAGGAAGAATGCACGATTAGCCTTTAACATGGAGCCAGTTCTTGGCTTCCTTGCTCAGGGAGTGTGATCGCTCTTGGGGCTGAGCCGACTCTCTGTTATAACCCAAGAGTGAAGGTGCTTTTCCTCCTCACCCTCTGCCTTTCCTGCGCCAGTGCCAGCATATTTCTTTAGGAACATCGCACTATTTCTCTAAGCCTGAAAGTGATAAAGAGAAAATTATGTAACATTTGCTCAGTTGCTATTTCAAAAAATCCAATTCAAAGAGATCCCTGGGAAAATTATTTCATTTAATTAATTAATTAATTAATTTTGAGGCAGGTCCTCACTCTGTCACCCAGGCTGGAGTGCAGTGGCACAATCATGGTTCACTACAGCCTCAAACTCCCAGGTTCAAGCTGTCCTCCCCACCTCAGCCTCATGAGTAGCTGGGATCACAAGTGTGGGCACCACACCCGGTTAATTTTTAAAATTTGTTTTGTAGAGACAGGGTCTCACTATGTTGCCCAGGCTGGCCTCAAACTCCAGGGCTCAAGTAATCCTCCTGCCTCAGCCTCCCAAAGTGTTGGGATTATGGACATGAGTTACTGCACCTGGTCAGAAAATTATTTTTTATGTATTTTTCTGGGAAAATTATTTTATATATGCTTATAAAAGCAAAATTTCAAGGCCCTGTATATTTAAAAAATTACATTTAAACAATAGTTCAGTTTCCTTTTAAACACCCATTCATAAGTATGGCTGGGGTGTTCTGGCAGAGGGTGGGGAAAGGGCTTAGATGGGTATTTAGAGGGAAATTCAGAAATATCCCCAGGGACCAGAAACTTCATGACTAAATGCATTCTCCACAGGGAGAGGCATTTCAACACCACTCAGTGTGAATCAAGTGACCATTTCAGGGAAGAAAATGAGTATGCTAGAGACAAAAAAAAAAAAGTGCAGATAATTTTATAAACGTGGAGGTGTTGGGAGAATACGCATATATGGCTGGAGAGAAGGGATAGATGGGTTATATGAGTTTATATCTTAAAATAAATTTCTTAGATCTCTGTTCGTTATTATTTCATATTGAGAATGAGGGAAGCAAAGCAATTCTAAGCTTTTTACTTGGAGTTTTTCATATAATATTATTATGAACATCTCCTCTTGAAAAAGCAAAAGAGATGTAAATGTCATTCCAAGGGCATTTGGGGTAGAGAGTATGTTTTGATTCTGAAAGTGGTTCCAAATCAGTGATAAATTTGGGTCAGCAAGACATGGTCAGGAAAATGTCTTGGATTTTGATAATAAGCACTCTTTCTTTCAGTACAATGACATAATTAAACTAATAGGAATTGGCCCCCTGGCCCCTCAGATATTAAGAGAAAAGGCTGACCAGAAACAAGATCTGTAGATCTCAAGTCAAAAGTCCTGAGTCAGGGGTCCCTTTCTGAGCTGGAGGAATGTGTAGTGTGTGTGTGTTTATACAATTCAAATGGAATGAGTCCTTCTTAAGTAAGTAGCCTCTCACATGTGTTCCTTTATTTTTGTTTTTTACCAGCCCTTTACTTTGTGTTCTCATCAATGAGACCTACTCTAGAGAGAATTTCTGACTAAAGACGTATCTTTAAGAGAAAAATTTAATTGCACACATCATAGCCTTGAACTAATTACCTTTCTGGGTGCATGCAAAAGCAGGTCATGCCTCTCATTTCAGCTGATATAAGGATGAGAAGACTTTTAATGGAAGGATCTAGGTTAGCAATAAAAACAGGGTTCTCAATAGTGTGGGCTGTGTAGGCAGGTTTTTCAGGGCTGCTGGGGATCCCCCACTAGAAGTCTCAGGCAGAGAGAACTGTGCAGCGGCATGTGGGGAGAGATTCAAACCCCTTAGGATGTGACAGAGTGGATGACTTTGGAGCCAGGCCACTCCATTTGTGAACCAGAAAGGCTAGTCATGGATACATAAAAGAGGAACAAATGATCATTCTGTACAAGGATAAATATTCCCTGGGAGAGCTGGCTGGGAAGCAAATGGATAAGCAGAGGGGACAAGGACCCAGCAGAAAGGGGGGTCCTGTCCTGGAGACAGAGTGTGGCTCAGGGTCCTCTCTCTATGGCCCCACCCAGTCCTGCAGCCTAATAAGTCACGTGGCATTTACACAGGGAACTGCAGAGGCAGACCAAACCCAGTCTATCCCAACCTGACCTCATCCTCCATATCATATTACTCTGACTAGGTCATCCCCCCACAACCCAGGCCCAAAGACCACCCTTCCTTTTCTCGGCCGTCCACAGCTGGTGAGTGAGCAGGTTTTCCAAATCTAGCTCCCAAAGTTCTGTCTGTGTTGTCTTCCCTCCTTCTGTCCTGATCTCAGAGCCTAGATCCTGGTAAAGGTCTCCCGTCCTATCTCCCTTTATCTCTCTGCATAGAAGCATTAATCCTTAAAATGCAATGACACCAGTTTTGTTGTTGTTGTTGTTTTAGAGACAGCATCTTGTCATACTGCCCAGGCAGGTCTCGACCTCCTAAACTCAAGTGAGCCTCCCACCTCGGCTTCCCAAAGCACTGGGATTGCAGGTGTGAGCCACCGTGCCTGGCCCAGCAACCAGTTTTTCCCCCCAAAACTCCAAAACTTTCAGTGGTTTCCATCGCCTACCAAATTAAACCCAAACCCACAGTGATCCAGCCAAGCCCTCACGGATCAGACCTGAACACTCTCTAAGGATATCTGTAATGCTGCACTGCTGTGCACAAGACAGACGACACCTGATTGTCCTCCAACGGGCCGGCCTCATTCCTTTGTTCATGCTACCCCATTGTTTTGATGTCCTCTATCTTTGCATGCCAATATTGGATTATTCAAGATCCACTTTAAATCCTGTTTCCTCCAGGAAGCTTGCTTGCTCTGATGCAAAGAGAAGGAAGCTGCCTCTACCCCTTTTCAACATCTTTAATGGGCTGTTATACAGAGTGGTCAGTGCACCCTTTCTTTATTATGTTGTTACTATTCCTTTCTTTTCTTTTTTTGAGAGAAGGAGTCTCGCTCTGTCGCCCAGGCTGGAGTGCAGTGGTGCGATCTTAGCCCATGGCACCCTCCGCCTTCTGGGTTCCAGCGATTCTCCTGCCTCAGCCTCCCAAGTAGCTGGGATTACAGGCGCCCATGACCACATCCAGCTAATTTTTGTATTTTTTAGTAGAGATAGGGTTTCACTATATCTGGTCTCGAACTCCTGACCTCAAATGATCCATCCACCTCTGCCTCCCAAAGTGCTGAGATTACAGGCATGAGCCACCACACCCGGCCTGTTACTCTTTCATAGGCAACGCCACAGGCTTAAAAAAATCTTTTAAATTACAAAATATAGACATGCTCATATAGGAAACATAACTGTTTTGTATAAAAAATAAAGGTATCCTTTTTCCGCATTTTAGTTCTTTAAAGATAAGTTATTATCATGTATCTGTATTCATTCCTTATTGGTACTGTAATAAATCACCATAAGCTTAGTGGATTAAAACAACACTGCCTTATTATGCTACATTCCTGGAGGTTAGAAATATGGAAAGGGTCTCATTGACTGAAATCAAGGTGTCAACAGTGTGGTGTTCCTCTCTGGAGGTTTTAGGGGAGAAGCTCTTTCCTTGCCTTTTCCAGTTTTTAGAGGTCTCCTGTATTCCCGGATTTGTAGCCTCTTCCTCCGTTTGCAAAGCCAGCAGTGGTTGGCTGGGTCTCTCCAGGTGCCCCCCTCCAACACTGCCTCCCTTTTCACTTGTAAGTCTGCTTGTGACTATCCAACTGGCTAATTCAGGATAATCTCCCTATTTTAAAGTCAGTTGTTTAGTAACCTTAATTCCAACTGCCATTTTGATTCAGCAGAGATACCTGTAAGTGGACCTGCTGGGAGCAAAGGATAATTCACATTTTTAAAGGGCATTTAAAAAGTTTTCTTTTTTGAGATGGAGTCTCGCTCTGTTGCCCAGGCTGGAGTGCAGTGGCACAATCTCGGCTCACTGCAGCCTCCACTTCCTGAGTTCAAGCGATTCTCCTGCCTCTGCCTCCCAAGTAGCTGGGACTACAGGCACGTACCACCACACCTGGCTAATTTTTGTATTTTTAGTAGAGACAGTTTTCACCATGTTAGCCAGGATGGTCTTGATCTCCTGACCTCATGATCCACCCGCCTTGGCCTCCCAAAGTGCTGGGATTACAGGTGTGAGCCACCACAACCAGTCCCTAATAGTTTTAAAAACATATGATTTGCTGTTCAAATTCTTATAAATTCAACAAGTTTAGATCTCTTCTTGATTGATTCAACTACTTCTCATCTAGGTACAAGGTACACGCCTCTATACCTTGATTTGAAGAATCCAGCTATCCTTGTTGGTGTTATTGTTGTTTGTTTGTTTAAAAAGTCTACAGGAGAGTCTATGTATTCCAAGCTCTTCTCAATAGCCATCTTGGTTTGGAGACACAAGGAATGCCTCAATGATTGTTAAAGTTCACTTTTGCTCCAAGATTTAAAGTATGAGTCATTAGGCACAAAACAATTCCACCAGACTACTCATGTGAAGAGAGACTTTGCAGGTGTTGATGGCACATAAATCAGGAGAGCTCAGGGAGACCCCAAATCCCTTTAGAATGGCCCAGTGTTTTCAGGGTTGGGGGAAGAAAATGCAATGGCAGTGACTCACCAAAATCCACCAAAATTTGTCCCTCTTGTGTTTGTAAAGTTAGTTGTTCACTGTAAGGTGGCCTCATCCCCAGGAGGCCGAGCTAGTCTGGAAACCACACTTATGTTAAGTACAAGTGCCGAGGTAACAGGGAAGTGAGCCTATTTAAAACCAAGAGAACTTACATCAGATCAAAGTTAAAATCTCAACTAACAAAAGCCTCTCCCATGTTTTTACTCTAGTGATGAGCTATCAAACATCGGCACAGAACTCCAAGTACAATTCTTCTTTGTTCTTTTAAATAAGAACATGACTTCCCTTCTTTTCAAACTTATACCTGAATTTCCTTTAAAATGTCTTTGACTTCAATTATTATGACTTTTCTTGTTTTTTACATGTTGGACTTCATCAAAATTAAAATTTTTTGTGAGTCAAAGAAATTGAAAAGACAATCCAAAGCATGGGCGAAAATTTTTGCAAACCGAATCTCTGATAAGGAACTTATATCTAGAATATATAAACAACTCCTGCAACTCACTTATACAAAGACAAATAACCCAATCAAAACTGGTAAAAAATCTGAATAGATATTTATCTGAAGAAAATACACACGTGACCAATGAGCATAGAAAAAGATGCTCAAATTGTTAGTCATTTGAGCAGTGCAAATCAAAACCACAGTGAGTTACTACTTCACACCTAAGACAACTACAGTAAAAAAAGATAGATGAGAATATGTTGTTCAGGATTTGGAGAAATTGGAGCACACATCTAGTGGGAAGAAAAAGGGTGCAACCACTTTGGAAAACAGTCTGGCCGTTCCTCAGAAGATTAAGCACGAAGTTACTATATGAACCAGCAATTCTGCTCCTAGCTATATACTCCGGAGAAATGAAAATATATGCCCACATAAAAACCTGTACACATATGTTTGTAGTAGCATGACTCATAATAGCCAAAAGTGAAACCATCCAAATGTTCATCAACTGACGAATGGATAAATAAAATGTGTTTTTTCCATACAGTAAAAAATGCAACTCCACAAAGAAATAAAGTACTAATGCACACTACAACATGGATTCACCTTGAAAACATCATGCTAAATGAAAAAAGCCAGTCACAAGAGATTACCTGTGCAAAACGTCCAGAATAGGCAAATCTCTAAGAGCCAAAGTGGAATGGAGCTATCTAGAACCATGGGGAGGGCTGGAGGGAAACGGGGCATGACTACTAATAGTCATAGGGATTTGGGGGTGCTGAAAACATTCTAAAATTGATAGTGGTGTTGCACAACTGTGAAGATACAAAAAAACCATTGAATTGTATAATAAAAAATGGCTGTGTTATACAGTATGTGCATTATAGCTCAATAAAACGGTTACTACAAAAAGCAGTATCCTTTGGAAGTTGCTTACATATGAATATAAGGCTTTTCCCCTTCTGTGGATACCACAGCAACTTCCAAGAGGGGTGGTCCCAGTGGTGGCGAGAATCTTATGTGTACTCATAGATGTTTCAGCACTGAGGTAAAGTTCCTGGCTCCTGGCTGGTGGGTTCATTTTTCTCTATATATGTTGATCTTGTCTGTCCAACAAAAGCATAATTTCCAAATCTGAGCATGAGGTCTTTTATCTACAATGGAAGTCATTGCACAGACTAGAGTGTAAAGAAACGAACTGTGCTTGTGTGTATGTTTACCAGCCCATGTGTAAGTGGGAGGCCATTAAGGGAGAATCATCAGCCCCCAAATCATGGTTTGTCTCTGTGTGCTGTGTCCTGGGCTCCCCCGAGGTGGCCTGTTCAGGTGCACAAGGCGCCTCTCCTGGGCTGCTGCTTTCCTGGGCTCCCCCAGTTGTTGGGTCTCGATGTGTGGCAACAACCTGGGGGCCAGGTACTCCCCATCCTCTGCCCTAGCTTTCTTTTCTATCAAGGTTTGTTCTCCATTTTCTTCTTTTTCTTAAGCTGTTACAGTCTCGGGAGTGATTCGGGTCTTCTGTGTGTTGTTTTTTAAAAATCCTGGAGAATCTATTTTTACTCCTCTGTTCAGGTGTCCAAATGATGAAGACATTTTCTCCCAATCAGTGGCAACCCACCCACAGTGTCACTGTGTTCTCTGATTAGGCCGCTTGATGACGGCCGGATCCCTGCCCGGCTCTGTGCCCGCCATGCTCCAGGAGCACCCATGCAGAGCTGCTCCTGACAAGGAAAAAAGGGGGACATTTGAGACCAAGTCTGGATCCAGTGCACCCAGCTAGAACCTTGGGGAAAGGATGCTGCCAGAATTTTATTTTTTTTAAAACTGTATTGAGAGAACAAAAATAATCTCTAGAATGGTTCTAAAATTCAAGTGAAGCCTGTAAACACGCAGGTGATAGGGCTCTGGCTGCCTCCTTGGCCTCGTCTTCTACCTCTTGTCCCTCATCTTCCTGCTGCCAGCCACTGGCCTTCTTGCTGCTCCCCGTATTAGACAACCACACTCCTGCTGCAAGGCCTTTTCTGGGTCTGTAAAATGAAAACCCAGGTACTCCTCCCTTTTTAAGAAAATGCAGACTTTAAATTAAAAAAAAAATTACAGACTGAAAAAGTAATGAGTGCTTCCCTTCTGATATGTTTTTCAATAATCTGTGCAGCAGTTGTGCATTCATTCATTTCATTTGTGCTCTCACTGATGGAAGTAGTTTTGAAGGAGAGGCTGTATTAGTTTCCTATTGCTGCTGTAACAGATGACTACAAACTTAGAGACTTAGAAAACCCACAGAGTTATTATTATACAGTTATGGAGGCCAGAAGGCTGGAATGGGTCTTAAGGGCTGCAAGTCAAGGTCTTGGCAGGGCTGAGACTCTTATGGATGCTGGACGGGACAATCTGTTCCTTTGCTTTGTGGGGCCCAAGGAAAACAACCCCTTCACCTTCTGAAGGTTCACTGAAAAATTGCCTGACAAAATACATGCAGATTAATAGAAGAAAAGGCATGCAAAATTTATTTTTTTGTGCATAGCATGAGAGAATCACAGGAGAATGAGTACTCAATAACTCAGAGGGGTACAGATGTTATAAAGCCTTCTGCTGAGGGGAGGGGGACATGGGGGAAATGTAGACCATTCTTTTGAGGGGAAGTAAATGGTCATTAGGGAGAATAAATGGACCTAGAAGACAGAAAGTACCTTGTGAATGGAATATGGATTTTGAATGAGCCCAGGAGGTACTGTCTCATGAAAAAGTCTGTCCAGGTGGGTTTGCAGTCCTCAGTGCTCCTTTCTGAGACAGCTAATGACATTTATGGGGATGAGAGGTGGAAGGCAATTGTGTTTCTCTTTGGGGTCTGGTTCCTTGGTAGATAAGGAAATACCGAAGAAAAGCTTCATCCCGTGCCTTAGGAGAAACAGGATTGAAAGGGAGCAGGGGAGCAGATCAGAAAGACATTGAGGACTTTGAGGCTACTTCTGCAGTTCAGTCATATTTGGGGTAAAGTGTTCTGGCTTCCTCTAGCCTTTTCTCCCTCCTAGAGGCAGTCTATATTTCTTGGCTGTGGGCCTTTCTTCCATCTTCAAAGCCCGTGGTGCAGCATCCTCCAATGCTTCCTTCCCTTTCCTACTTCCTCTTTTGCTGCCATATCCTCCTCCTCTGACCCAGACCTTCCTGCCTCCCCTTTATAAGATCCTCAGGACTACATTGATCCCAATGGGCTAAGCTCTTCATCTCAAGATCCTTAACTTCATCACATCTGCAAAGTCCTTTTTGTCATGGAAGGTAACAAATTAACTGGTTCTAGGGATTGGGATATAGAAATCTTTGGGGGCCATTATTCTCCCATCCACAGAGGTCAAAGGCTGAGATAATTCAAATGCATTATTTTGGACCAAATGCTCCCATTTGTTTTCTATGATGACGATGATGATGACTAGATAGACCCCTATGTATTTCTAGGAAACAAAAAATAGTTACAGATAATAGAAATAATAAACTTATTAAAATACTGAGAAGAAATCTATAAAAACTACAGAGGTACATATGAGTTTAGTAAACACTATCTAATGCAGAGAAGGTGTCATCTGTGGAAACGCCTATCAATGGCATGTGTAGTCTTGGGTTTGGACTAGCTATGCTGCCTGCTGGCATGGAACTCTCCAACTTTCACAGTCCTTGGTTCTAACAAGGAACTCTCAGCGTTTGATCAATCACCTGCAGTCACAGGTGAGAACATGGCGCCCTCACTGAGCAAAGACCAAACCTTTTAAATGTCCCTCAAAGATAAGCTAAGTTAATGGAAAATATGAGTGAATGACTACAATGTTTATTTTTAAATTGCTTTCAAGTGGTGCATTCGTTGTATAAAACAAGAAATTTCAGCTCAAGAAATTTTTGGTCGATGTCTCATCTAGTTATCAGAAGCTTGATATTAATGACCAACTCTGGCTTCTAGCTCAAGGTCAACCAACAGTGGAAAATGAATGCACCTCAATGGGGAATGCAACTTAAGAGAGATTTCATGGAGTGTGTGGTTTGCATTTTTACATCGTCTTAAATGAACATAGTGAATAAGTACCAAATGGTGAATTTTGAAACCCATAATGGAAGAATTAGCAGTGGTTATTTGTGCAACAAGCAGAAGTAATGAGTGTTACAAGAGAATGTAGATTTCTAAAAACAAGTTTAGGAAAAACGTTCATGATAATCAAAATAGGAACATCATGAAATGGCTTTGGAATTTTTGTGCATAGATATATGGTCACATTAAAGCAAACAAGAGGAAAATGAACTTCTATTAATATGAATTTCCTCATGACTTCACTGTGGTTCGTATTATTTAACAAAGATGAATCATACGAAAGTAGTATTACCGTGAGTACAACGGGGTTGCATGATCCTCTTGGCAGTTTTTTCTCATTCTTTCTGGTATTCATTCCTTCTAAAATATTACCGGAAAATATGCAAAACTTGGGCTTCCTTTTGATTCTGTTGGGGCTCAGAAACTGATAGCCCAAAACATGGCACTTTGATATGTGAACTGAAGAAGGCTCTCGAGGTCTCTCTGACCCCCCTGTCCCAAGCTCTTAACTTCTGTCTCTTGCAAAACACAGGATAAAGTTGTTCTCTGAAGTGCCTTCATCTGCCTAAAGTCTGGACTTGTCAAAAAAACAATTCCCTTTGGTTCTTTTCCAAGTTTTGATTAACTGGACTCTTATCACGGGAAGAAAGACTTAAATCTATCAACACACCTGGACAGACTTCTGTCACCAACCATTGCCTGCTTTGCAGGCCCAACAGATTTTGTCCCAGACCACTGCATGTTCCTCAAGCTCACTGGATTCCCCTAGGAAGCATTTACTACCCCTGTAAAATCACCCACACTTTTCCCTGAGAAGAAGGGTGTGCAAGCATCTGTGCTTTTTCCTAAGTCTTTCTTCTTCTGAAGCACAGGAGTTGGACTAGTTATAATTCCTCAGTTTCCTTCTGGTGCTAAAATTTGATCATATCAGGCAAAGATGATAATATGGGAGAAAGACAGGGCGGAAACTTTTAAAAGATGAAAATAGATGACTCCAAAACAACAGCATAAGCTAGATGTTTTTGCCTCATCTTCCCCTTCTTAATCCTTTCAATCCTCACTGCTTGGGAAGGGTAAAGTTTCACTAACCTGCCCTGCCTTCAAAGGAAGAGACCATGGAGAATGAGTTCTTTCTTTTTTCTTTTTTTTTTTGAGATGGAGTCTCGCTCTGTAGCCCAGGCTGGAGTGCAGTGGCTTGATCTCGGCTCATTGCAACCTCCACCTCTCGGGTCCCAGTTCAAGCAATTCTCCTGCCTCAGCTTCCTGAGTAGCTGGGATTACAGGTGTGTGTCACCATGCCCAGCTAATTTTTGTATTTTTCATAGAGACGGGTTTTTACCATGTTAGCCAGTCTGGTCTTGAACTCCTGACCTTGTGATCTGCCCCCCTCGGCCTCCCAAAGTGCTGGGATTATAGGTGTGAGCCACCGCACCCAGCCCTGAGTGAGTTATTTCTATCCCATAAACATATTTCAAACCTGTGAGATACTAAAAATAATTTCCACCTCTACAACACCTTTTGTCTGAGGATTACAAACAACTATTATTAGTTTCATTTGGTAAATGGGAAAATTTGTTCTTTGAGTTAAGTAGCTTTTCAAGGTCATTACACATTGGCAGACTCGTCTGGCACTCAGCTTTGTGGATCAGATGTAATCCTTACAGGGTCGGGCTTGGCAAGCCTATCACTATCGTTCTAGAACTACTTTTGCCATAAAATTTAGCCATTATAAAGGAGAACTACAAAGCCCCTGTAAATACACAAAGAAATAGTCATGAATCAATGGTTAAGTGTAAAAAGGGTAGAACACAAAACTGTATGTCTACTATTGTTACAGCCACCTTAAAATATGTGTGCTATGAACAAAACATTGAAAACACATGCTGAAAACAAAGAACAGCCACAACAAAACCATTCCTGTTCTGTAGTGATATTACAGCTAATTGTTTCATGTTCAAATGTTCTTCTCATGTGACAGATCGTTTATACATTTCTTGATTCATCCATACAATTAATTTAGCACCTCCTCTATAGTACAAGTATATCACGGAAGAAACAGATGGATGTTATGGTGCTAGTCCTTGATCGAGCCCTCGCTCCAACACTGGCAGGGAAGAGTCACATATGGATGAGCAATTCTGACACAGTGCAATACATCTTGTAATGAAGACCTTTTGGATAATTTACTAGAGAAATGTTTAGAAGATATAACTAACGGACTTTAATAATCTACTGAAATAGAGGCTGGGGGAAGGGTGGTAACACAGAGGAAAGAGCAGGTAAGAGTCTGAGTGTGAAAAGCACCCCTGTGATAACTTTCAACACTGAAGTGCCAGAGAGCCATTCGAAAGAAGCTGGAAACTTCCTAGATATGTGGAGCTTAGATGGAAGGCTGGAACTGAAGAAGTAGATTTGGGGTTAAAGCCAAGCAGATAACAGGCGAATCTGCAAGGGTGGATGAGATTGTCTAAAGAGACCATATTGAATGAAAAGAGGCAGTGATCCAGGCAGGACCACAGGGTGTATCAATATTTAAAGGGACAATGAAGGGGACCCCTAAAAGATACTGAGAAAATGGTCTGATTTTTAGGAGGCGAGCAAAGAGAGAGGGGAATCACTTAAGCCAACAGGAAAGTTTCTGGAAGCCAGTAGTCAACAGTGTAAAATATTACAAAAGGATGAGCAAGCAGAAATGTTTCTTGGCTGTGGCATTTGGAGGACATGAGTGAGGTCGAGAGTGATGAGGACCCAATAATTCATGAGAAATACCAAGGAGGTGACAGATATAAACTACAATAAAAAGGAATTATCTGAATTTAGGTGCCATGCTAAGATAACTAGCAATGATATTTTTAATGGTCAGGAGCTATATTTTAGGAACTATCATAAGCAGTAGCTCTGGCACATAGATTATTTCGGAGTCAAAAAAATTCTTTTAGCCTAAATGTGGGCAAATGTTAAGTTCTTCATGGCTTTGAAATGTCAACTAGGTACAGTAGCTGACTTTTAGTTTGAGGAGATGCGCATTTGCCCCCAGATGGTATGTCAGAATCAGTGGAAATTTAAAAATTCTCAGTCTCCAAAAAAATTTTTAGAATGACCTTCCTTCTCTTTGTTTAGTTGATAGACAAGCAGATGCCTAGTGAATGGCAGAACCTGCCTCTTCTTTGTTGGACAGTTTCAAAATCTTCCCGAGTCTTTGCTTCTTTTACTTTTTTATCTGTTTTCTTTTTTGAGACAGGGTCTCGCTGTGTTGCCCAGGTTGGAGTGCAGTGGCATGATGATAGCTCACTGTAGCCTCAAACTCCTGGGCTCAAGCAATCTTCCCGCCTCAGCCTCCTGAGTAGCTGGGTCCACAGATGCACATCACCATGACTGGCTAAGTTTTAAAATTTTGCATAGAGATGAGGTCTCGCTATGTTGCCCAGGCTTGTCTCAAAATCCCAGGCTCAAGTGATCCTCCTGCCTTGGCCTCCCAAGTGCTGGAATTATAAGCATCAGCCATGGTTCCTGGTCAATTGTTGTTTCTTTAATCTTTAAAATGACTAAGTTGGATTAGGTTGTGATTTTCATTATCTAGTTGATTAGAGAAAAGCAGGAAACAGACATCAGATTTAACTCAAGGAGAGTATTTGCCTGTATTTTCTTTTAAATATGATATGTCCATGACAGACTTTGGGGAAGAGGGAAGGACCAGTGGCTTGTAGGGAAGCAGATGCTGCATTTGTGGGGGCAGGCAATGGGGAAGGTTTCCTTTTCAGGAGTCATTGTGAGGGGTTTGGCAGGGCTTCAGCACCTGTCACAGGGGGGTTGGTAGATTTATGTGCTTCTCTAGGAGGCCCCTGAACTTGCTTTCAGCATGAGATAAATCACTGTCACTTTGCAGACAGGCACAGACAAACACGGAGGCTACTTTCGCTTCATTAAAACAAAAGAACCAACCAGGCTCCCGCAGATATGGTTTCTGCCTCTTGGAAACGACAGAATCAATTAGTGCAGGTTCACCTCGATGGTACACCATGGACATGGCTTTTGGGCTGTGGCAATAAAGACCTGTCAACTATGATGATGTTTCTGGAGAACGGTGGGGAATACGCGGCAGCTCCTCAGCATATGAAAAATGATATCCCTGAGAAAAGTAGGCACAGGTATTGTAATACTACGCTTGACAAGCACCTTATCTTCTAGCAACTTTGCGAGGCATGATGATAATTACCAATCAGAATTGGCTTAATATAGCGTAGCAGTACTCACTAGAAATCAGCGTAGATGGGAAGGCTGTGAAAAACAGCATTTTTTTCTATTGTAATTTCATACACATTTGTTACTACAATGGTGTCAGAAAGCTCCAAGTGGCTTATAAGAACAATGAATTCAAAAGTTGGCTTGAGTCCAGAGCTGTCAAAGCTTAGTCTGCATTATATGATGCCATTTATTGAAGCAAGGTGATATTCACATGTGCATGTGTGTGTGTGTGTGTGTGTGTGTGTGTGTACAAGACAGAGAAAGAGATGAATTGACAGAAATCTTATTCAGACAAAAACACAATATTTACTTAGGAGTCAATGATAATCATTATGTAATATATGACATTATACATAGTCATGTATTTTATGTGAATTAAAATATATTTTCCTAGAGAGTGTAAGAATTTCAGTATTACTCACTGTAATCTACTGAAATGAAGTACATTTGAAATAAGCAAATGAAGCTGGGTGTGGTGGTGCACGCCTGTAGTCTCACCTGATCGGGAGGCTAAGGCAGGAGGATTGTCTGAGCTCAGGAGTTGAGGCTGCAGTGAGCTATGATTGTGCTACTGTGCTCTAGCCTAAGCAATAGAGTGAGACTCTGTATCTAAAAAATAAAAATAATTTAAAAATAGGCGAATGGGCAATTTATCATTTTTAACAACAAATTAATGTGTCAATCCTTGTCTGCCACCAAGTTCACACCAAGGACTACCCCCTCACCCCACAATAGCTGGCTGACTGGAGCCCTACCCCAGGCCATATCTAACCTGGTATCATCTCATTGCAGAAACCCCATGTCCCAGCCCTGTAACCACGTGGCTCTGGGTACTCACAGGCCTGCAGGGCAGCAGCCCTCTTCCCTAACTCCAACTGTGGGTACTTAAGATATTACGATGGGGCTGTGTGCGGTCGCTCACACCTGTAATCCCATCATTTGGGAGTTTGAGGCAGGTGGACCACTTGAGGCTTGGAGTTTGAGACCAGTCTGGCCAACATAGTGAAACCCTGTCTGTACTAAAAATACAAAACGTAGCCAAGTGTGGTGGCGCATGGCTGTAATCCCAGCTAATTGGGAGGCTGGGGCAGGGGAATCACTTGAACCCGGGTGGTGGAGATTGCAGTAAGCTGAGATCACGCCACTGCACTCCAGCAAGACTCCATCTTAAATAAAAAAAAAAAAAGATATCATGATGGGACATTTTGCGTTGGTGTCATACTGATCTCTTTGAAGGAGACCTTGACCTCTCACTTCCCTTCTCTCAACCCCTTCTGCATGGCGGTTGGACCTTGAGCTCTGCAATTCCACTTGCTGGCTCGGCCTCCACTGCAGGCCAGAAGGAGCGGGATGGTCCTACTAACTGGACAATGTGTGTCATTACATCTGTGGCCGTACCTCGCCATACAGACTAGCTTCTTTGGGCACCAGTGTCAGCCCAGCTTGAGCCTGTGCTGGCTGAACTGCTGGGATAATGTACTGGGCTTGTCCATGTACCTCCCAGATCCTGTTGGTCCTACCTGACCCCTCAGCCTTGGACACTGGTCCTGCTTCCTGGACAGAGCAGCCTCAGGATGGCTCACACTGCTGCCATCTGTGAAGCTTGGCCGCGGTGCTGCTTCCTCGACCTGCTGTGTACACTGCCAGTGTCTCAGCCTCCCTCCCTGGACGGGGATCAGGCTTTGCCCAACCCCCGTGAGCCGCTGGGCCTGTGGATGGGCCTCCTGCTTCACTGGGAGCCTCAAGGCCCTCTGTAAGTATCACAGCTCAAAGGTGCAGCACTATCAATACACCATGGAAGAAGACTGGACCAATGAAAGACAGGAGACCTGGAGGAATTCGCAGATGAATTACATGCCCTCCCTCTCTGAGATGGACTGTTTCTGTGGTTCCATATGGCCTCTTCAGAGTCATCTATGTGATCCAGTAGCCAGCTCTGTTTGTTTCCACAGCCCACGTCTGATCCGTGAACACACCCTGCCAGCCCTGCCCTCAGGATGGGCGCATATGTCCACTGCCCCACCCTGCTCTCACTGTCGCTGTCCTGGAGGGCTGTGTGGCTTTCCCTGACTTCCATCCTTGCTCTCCTCCAATTTCTTCTCTATGGAGCAGCCAGATTAATTCCCTTAAAGTGCCGCTCCTCCATCCAAGGCTGTTAGAGTCCCCGTGTCACTCAGAGCACAATCCGAAGAGCTTCCATGGCCTCCAGGCCCCGTGCTGTCCGGCTCCTTCTCTCCTGCCTCCTTCGGCTCAGCTCGCTCCTCGTGCTCTCTGCTGTGGCCGCCCTGCTCTCCTGCATGGCCTCCTGCATTCCAGGTGCACCTCCAGGATCTGCTGCCCCGTGTCTGACTCACTTTCCCCTTGCACAGCTGCACGCCCCACTCTGCAACCGTCTGACAATATCCCTTTGTCAGTGTGGCCTTTTGGGATCACTCTCTCTGAACAGTACCTCCTCCTGCTTAACTTTTTTCTTCTTAGCTGTTAACCTTGTCTGCCCTGCTCTTTATTTCACTTATCTGCCTTGCTTATTTTTGTCTTCCCTACTGGGATGCAAGCTCTGTGAGGGCAGGGGCTACTGCCTGCTTTGTTCACTGTGGTATCCCCAGTGCACAGTGCCTGGTACACAGCAAGGTTAAGTACCAGCTGAACAAATGAACCCATGAATGAATGAGGATGCCACCTATACTTAAATGCTTCATTCCTAACTGCACGTCTCCTCCCTTCTGCTTTGTCAGGAGCGCCTGGCTGGCTAGGTCTCAGTTCTCTCTTGGTTTCACCTGCCCTCAGACTCTCCTGTTCAGCTGCACATCTTCCTTTAATTCTTCTCTAACTATGGCAGCGTGGAAGGTGACAGCTGGGAGGTCAGTGATGAGGCAGGAAACTTGTTAGCTGGGACAGAACATGTACAGAAGAGACTCAGTGCAGCTGACAGCGTGATTATCGTGATACATGTTCAAAGCCCATGTCAATTACAGGCACCGATTCATTTTCTTTCTGACTTCAAAACTCTCCATGTCAAAAATCTTGCTTTTGCTATCTTGTTGAACTTGACCATAGCAATGGGGAATGACACCTGGAAAGGGGCCCGTGAATAATCCACCCAGGATGCTGTCGGTCAGCACTGACGTGGGGCTGAAGGTGGAAGCTTCCTCCATGTATAAAAAGAGCTCCTCACACTTGAGGGTTTTGTGTGGACAGGAAAGGCTGGCACAAACAATGGGGTTGAATCATTCACGTGGGACCACACGTAGTCACAAAGGTGTGGCTTGGCCCACTGTCCCCCTACAGGTCAGATTGCAGAAGCTGGCAGAAATGCCACCTAATGATCAAGGTATCTGTGTGGCTGAGAGTTACTGCCCAAGCTATCCAGCAGCGGAGGAAGCTCTGCCAATTCTCAGCACACAGGATCTGGCTAATCTGATAACATACGGAGGAGAAAAACTGCGTCACTGGTTTCCTCTCGCACCACCCCTGACTTCTGCAAAGCAGTTTCTCTCCCACTTAGCTCCCACTGCGGGGCCTTGGGCATTCAATTCTGGGTGATGGAATCAGCATCCTGAAGAACACAGAATATCTTAGAGATGCAAACAATCCAATGAAAACTTATTTATTGATCAGGGAGAACGTAACTTAAGCCAATTTTCCTTGTGAGTTACTCACTTACTTCCAAACTGGCATGAGTGTAATACTCTGTGGACACATATAACTCATTCTAGCCATGATCCAGAGGATCACAGAGTCACCCACTAAGTGACAGGGAAGGTGGATGTCATGAAACGCCAGGAAGAAGCCCCCAAATTCCTTAAAACACACACAGGGATTTTCTTATTGGAAACTAAACACTTATTAGAAAATATATTTTCTCCGTTCTCCTCACCTGTTTTCTATTTTAAAATTTACTTGTATTATTTATTTGTTTGTTTATGTTTAGAGATGAGGGTCTCACTATGTTGTCCAGGCTAGACTCCCAATTCCTGGGCACATGCGATCCTCCCACCTCAACCTCCCAAACAGCTAGGACCACAGGCATATCACCTGCTTCCAAGGCTTGTTGAATACAAATTATCCAAATAAAACACAAAGGTTTTCCTTGTATATACCAACCAAAATCCACAAAACAAATCTGTTATCCTTTTATTGTATGATCTCGCTGGACATCTGGAAGTGCTGGGAGGCTGAACAGGTAGAATGAGCAGAGCTGCAGGATTGGGCCAGTCTTAAAGTGATGCTGACTGATGGGCAAAGGGCTAATATGATTAAGGCGTTAAGGACCAACGTCTCCCACTGGGTTATTACCGATTAGCAGTCAGGTTTCCCCAGCAGCCCCAAGCAAACACTATCACCGGAGGTGATTACTGCTATTGCCCCTCCGTATCTCTGTTCTGGGTGCTAATGCAGAAATAGAGAGAGAGAAATTAATTTGTGATTGAGATAGGCAAAGCACTCAGAACTGTGGACTCAAGATTGTTCTGAGAAATCTTCCATGGTGAAGATTTGGAGGGGAAAACTCTTCTCATTTCTCACTGGCATTTAGTATTATAGAAAACATCCTGGTTGTGGAGGGCAAAGTCCTGGGTGACACCCTGGTTCTGCCCGTGACCTGTCATTGGTGCAAATGATTCTCCTGTATACAAACGGGCTGTTTAATGATCAAATGAGATACAAATGACAAACTTTTACAATAGTTAAAGCTACATGAAAACTTAATGATTTCCTGAGTACTGCATATGAAACGTGTTTCTAATAATTGTAACATTCCATTGGTAGGATTCAGGTAGTGTGTTCTTTTAAGAGGCTCTAAAGAGAGGGAACACACACCGAATGACAGCCCATCAAAGAGCTCCCAGGAGTAAGCTCACCTTACGCATAAGATGTGTAAGGTGAGCTTGATCCATGAATATGCTCTAGACCTGTCAGTCACAACCGCTCAGCCACTGAGCTAAGAGTTGAAGTCAGCATAAGATGGAAACTCTCGGATCCTCACCACGCTATCAGAGCAAATTCCATCAGCAGGCACATTGCTGGTAAAAATAATGCTCAGAATTCATATTTTAATAACTTAAAATGCATTTATTCATAGTTTCTTCTTCACGGCTGGGGTGCATCATGACCCTTCATAGCTATTATACTCAAAGACAGAAAATAATGTCTGATGCTATGGACTGAATTGTTTTCCTCCCAATTCATATGTTGAAGTCCTAATGCCCAGCATGATGGTATCTGGAGATGGGGCCTTTGGGAGGCAATTAGGTTTCGATGTGATCATGAGAGTGAGAACTTCACGATGGAAACAGTGTCTTTATAAGAAGAGATACCCGAGGCCGGGCACGGTGGCCTACTCCTGTAATCCCAGCAGTTTGGGAGGCCGAGCCGGGCAGATCACGAGGTCAGGAGATCGAGACCAACCATCTTGGACAACAGGGTGAAACGCTGTCTCTACTAAAATACAAAAAATTAGCCGGACATGGTGGCATGCGCCTGTAGTCCCAGCTACTTGGGAGGCTGAGGCAGGGGAATTGCTTAAACCCAGGAGGCAGAGGTTGCAGTGAGCTGAGATTGTGCCAATGCACTCCAGCTTGGCGACAGAGCAAGATTCTGTCTAAAAAAAAAAAAAAAAAAAAAGAAGAGACAGAGACACCCAAGAGCTCTTTCTCTGTCTGCCACATCAAGACAGTGAGGAGGTGGCTATCTGCACCCAGGAAAAGGGCCCTCACCAGAACCTGACCATATCGGCACCGCATCTCAGACTTCCAGCCTCTAGAAAGTAAACTTCTGTTAAGTCACCCAGTCTATGGTATTTTGTTAAAGCAGCCCAAACAAACTACCAGGTGTAGATCAAAGGATGAAAAATATGAATAACATGAGAAGAAAGAAAGCTTTCTACTGTTAAAGACTGGTGAGCATGAAAACAGAACATTCTGAACATTTTTAAAGTGAGAGGGAGGGGTCAGGTGGGTCACTACACACAGTGTCGGAAGAGTGTGTTTCACCCAAATTGATCAAATGAGACAAGGACTCAGTGTATCATAATGCACCAGAATAAACAATCTGGGATACTGTAAGTCCCGTTTTCTCAGTGATATGGTTTGGCTGTGTCCCCATCCAAATCTCCTTTTAAATTAAAATTTAAAGGACCCATTTTAAATTAAAAAAAAAATTTTTAACATTCTGATCTCAATTGCCTCAGTAGACCCGTTAAAAAAATGAAAAACAAGCCACACCCAGAAAAGTCACTCTCATAAGGCTGCAAACTGGTAAAGTCCAGATGTGTACCCACTTCTGCCTCTTCCTATTATTTCAGGCTGCCTCTAAGTCCGCAGGACTGGGGCCCTAGGGGCATGGATGCTGCCAGACAGGGAGAGGGAAAAAGAGGAGTGTGGCTATGGCATGCTGTCCCTTCTGCAGGGGTTCTTCACAGCATTTCTCTTGTTCCTCAAATTATTCCATTTCCAATGGTATTGAGGGTGACCAGCAGACCCTGTTTTACCATGTCACTTAAAAAACACAGTGCCTTTTTTTTTTTTAATACAGGAAACCCACAATCATTGTTAATATTTTAAAATTATCATTTAAATTTTATATTGTTACCTCCAGGGCACAGTGAATGATCACGGAAGCTAGACAGAGGCTTACCAAGCTGTCTCCCTGCAATGCTCAGCTCAGCTACTTAAAGTGTGGGTGGTTGCTATGGGCAACCACTTAAACTCAGGGAAGGTGTGGGGAGTGAGGGCTGAGGAGTGCAGGCAGTTAATGGATTTACCTAATTCAAAACAAAACAAAACACCTAAAAAATTTTCCCCAAGGATCACTCCTCACTCCCGCTAATACTCCTCTACCTGCGATGATTGTTTTCTTTAAGACAGCCAAGGAAAGAGAAATGAGGAGGATCTTAATCTATCGTATGAATAGTGAAGTCAATCTCAAAATATTCAAAAAGGAAAAGAAGCTGGAAAATTCTAACTGTTGATCAAATATTACCATGACTGTAAGTTAAAAACAATCAAAAAACAAACAAAATATCCACCTATTTTTAAAATGGCCCTGGATTGCTCTTCCCATGGTAGATTGCTTATATTCAACCCCCAGTGCCATAGTCTCAGAACCCAGTCTTGCCAGCAGGGAATTGAAACAGCAGGTTTCATGATTATACTTTCCTATTGTGGTGGCTGGGAACACATTTCACTTTATATCCTGCTTTTTGCTCCATTTTCATTTTCTTTAAATGATCAAGTGCTTTGAGATGCTAAGCCTTCATGTTTATTGAAGTTACTTTTACACTTTTAGCTAATTCCTGCACTCTTGCCCAAGGCCTGTACTCCTATGACCACGCTGATATGTTGTGAATATCTCTTTTAGTTATAACTAAGCCTTTTTGTCTTCTATTGCTTTGTATAAAGAATATTACCCATTCAACGAGGGAAGTGGTTGTATAAATTATAGTACAGGCATACAATGGAATACTTTGCCATTGTTAAAAAGAATGTGGTTAACCTACAAGCATTTATATAAAACAATGTTTAAAACCTAATTTCAATTGAAAAGAGCAAATTGTAGAACAGTATGTATAAAGAAAGTTTAGACATGGGTACATATAATATATGCCTAGAACATTTCTGAAAAGATTCATAAGAAACAGAATTCTTCCCTCTATGGAGGGATAAAAAGAGAATGAAGAGGGGAGGGAGATTTTATACATTATTAAAATATTTCTTGGTGCTGTTAAAATTTTTATGAGTATTATATTTTGTAATAATAAGAAAGGAAATCTTCCCATTATTCCTAAATAAAAAAGAGACATATGTAGGTATGGTGTAACTGGGGTCTAGTGTATCACTACAGCAAACAAGACAAGATAATAGCAGAAACAAGGAGATTTGACCTGTTGTATTAGGCTGTTTTGGGGTCACTAGAAAGAAATACTTGAAGCTGGGTAATCTGTAAAGAAAAGGGTTTTCATTGTCTCATGATTCTATAGTTTACTGGAAGCAAACTCTATAGAGTTAACTGGTATCTGCTGGTAAACTCTATAGAGTAAACTCTATAGAGTTACTGGTATTTGGCTGGTATCTGCTTCTATTGAGTCTTTAGGAAGCTTACAATCATGGCTGAAGGTGACTGGATGCCAGCATGTTACATGGTGAGAGCAAGACAGCAAGAGGGTGGGGAGGTGCCACACTCTTAAACAACCCCATCTCACGTGAAGTCAAAGTGAGAACTCAGTCGTGATCACGAGGACAGCACCAAGCCATTTGTTAGGGATCTGCCTCCATGACCCAAACACCTTCCACCAGACTCTACCTCCAACACTGGGGATTACACTTCAACATGAGATTTGGAGGGGACCTGTCCTTGGTTGGCTTTTGATTTTTGGTCCCCTTATTTATCTGTGTAACTTCGTATATCAGCCCTTTCTGGTACCATCCTAATCTCTGCATCTACCATTCTTTTTCTGGAGCAGTACAACTTTCTCCTGCCTTTTACTTGATTTCAAACTGTCTGTCTCCAATTTGCCTCTATCTCTCTCTCATCTAGAGGCAGGCTAGTATAGTGGTTAGAGACATGGGCTCTGGATTCAAATCCTGGCTGCGACACTTCTAGTTCTGTGACCTTGGGAAAGTCAATTAAATGTATGTGCCCCAGCATCCTCCTTGTATAACTCAGTTAATAATAATTCTTGTCTTGTAGATACTATCAGTTGTTATGGGCACTGTGTCTGGCATAGAGGGAGTGCTTCTAAGTGTTTGTTATTATTATTCTTCAAGGTGATTTTTTGGGAGGTTAAAATTAGATATATTCCAAAAACAAGAAAAACAAAGAAAGAAGTCAAAAGCAAAAAGTAAGAGAAAAGCATAAGAAATATAGCAAAAATCACCCAGAAAGCCTCTTCATGAGAAGAACGACTGCTGAGATGTTAGAAGATATCCTTCCATATATATCTACTCATGTAAATAATATAGAATATACTTTCATCTAATGGACAAAAAAATCTCTCCTGTAATTGGCTTTTTGACTCCACACCTCGCAGGCCATCTTTCTTTTTTCTTTTCTTTTCTGATGGTGTCTTGCTCTGTTGCCCAGCTGGAGTGCAGTGGCGAGATCTCGGCTCACTGCAACTTCCACCTCTTGGGTTCAAGCGATTCTTCTGCCTCAGCCTCCTCACCACTACACCTGGCTACTTTTCGTATTTTTAGTAGAGACGGGGTTTCACCTTTTTGGCCAGGCTGGTCTTGAACTCCTGACCTCCTCATGATCCACCCACCGTAGCCTCCCAAAGTGCTGGGATTACAGGCGTGAGCCACCGTGCCAGGCCACACAGGCCATCTTTCTAAAACAACTCTTATATCACTTCATTCTCTGGCTGAGCTATCAGTGGTTTCCTATTGCTTGCTGTATTAAAACAAAATGAATTCTCTGGATATTTAAGAATCTTACTCAAAAAAGTTCTCACTTTCTATCCAAAGATGGCCTGCCAGTTTTAAACGCTCTTCTAATGCATCAGTCAGTTTAATTTCTTTATACTCAGACAAAATTCCTCCTCCCTAGTCTGTTGCCTCTCAGTGATTATTTAGATTCCAAATGGAATCCTTTCTTTTTCATGACCCATCCCTTCCTCTTTTCATTCCATATTAATTTTTCTACTTTTTGAAAAAATATAGCACTTTTAGTTAGAGGTACATACATAATATAATTTCAGACGAGATCGGGCGCGTTCAGGGTGGTATGGCCGTAGACATAATATAATTTCAAAACTTACAAACACTTATACAAAATTGTTTTCATTGCTCTTGGGGGCACTTAATCACTGACGTGCAGTGGAGACAGAGCCTTATAGCTCTCATCTCCCTCAGGACAGTTAGCAGCTTGAAAACTTTGATTCCTCTGAAAAGAAATCTTGGTTGAGGGTGAGATGACGTGGGTCCTACACCTTGCTGAAGAGCTTAAGCGAGGCACGTCTTTCCTTGGGGCCTCCATATCCTCATCGTAATATAAAAGAGTTGGAATCATCTCTGAGGTTCCTTCTGGTTTTGCTTCTAAGATTTTTCATTTATTCTATCTCTGAAGAAAGGCTACACCAAGATAATGCGCTGGTAAAGTGGTAAATGTTTAGAAACTGACTTTTTGGGAGGAAGAAGCTCTGCCTTGTAGAGAGTGTTGATTTCCATGATGTAAATTTTCCCATCATGGTCAATATCAGGCTCCCAGAATGACAAAACTCAATATAGCGTTGGGAAGAGATGTCTCCCATTGGCTTTCATCGGACGACTGGACCCCGCCCAGCATTGTGAAGGTGCTCCTTTCAGTGCAGAAACGCAGTCTCAGACTAGATGAGCATGGCCAGCTAGCTTCATCTCCAGCTTCTCTCCCTCTAAAACTCCAACACAATCTCTCTGCACTGAGTGGAGAAGGCAATGATAATGGAAAGTGGTCCCAGCTTGGCTTTTCAAACTCAGGCTCTGAAGGCACACACCCCAGGATTAGGCCAATCTTCTCAGCCGCTGTACCCACAGCAATGTCTATCTCTCTTGAAATCTGGCACAGGAATGACGCTGCCGAGGTGGTGGTAATTTCATATGCAGTTGGTAATCTGGATCTGTTCCGAGAGCTCTCAGCTCTGCTTTTTCTGGGAAAGAGGTGTGGTCTGAAGAACTAAAAGAAGGTTCTGAGCTGGAAGTCAAGAACTATGTCCAGATGGTGGAAAGAGTCCCCAGATTGTTCAGGGGAAAGTCCTCAGAGTTCCATGAGTCCGTGGGAGGAGAAGCTGGAGGGAAAGTGGAGGGCTGGAGCTGAAGACCCAGGCTCTGTGTCATGAGGCTCACAACCATCAGAAAGCCTTGGTGTATCCGTAAAGTGTTGGTTAAAAAGCAAATCTAAATTTCTTCTGACACCATTAGGAGGATCTTATGAGATGTACTAAAAACGCTATTTGATAACTGTTACTTACAATTATTTATCTTAAAAAATAGGCTTGGAAGAAAATTAAAATATAACTAGCTATCAGGATAGATGATATTTCCTCCTCATTGGTTTTTGTGGGTTCATATATACATATATATATGAAGGCGGAGGTTGCAGTGAACCTCAAAATACATATATTTTGAGACAGAATCTGGCTCTGTTGCCCAGGCTGGAGTGCAGTGGCAAGATCTTGGTTCACTACAAACTCCGATTCCCGGGTTCAAGTGATTCAGCCTCCTGAGTAGCTGGGATCACAGGCGCATGCTACCACGCCCAGCTAATTTTTGTATTTTTAGTACATATGGGGTTTTGCCATGTTGGTCAGGCTGGTCTTGAACTCCTGGCCTCAAGTGATCCACCTGCCCTAGCATCCCAAAGTGCTGCGATTAAAGGTGTGGGCCAGCACGCCCAGCCGCAAATAATTTTTAAAGAATGTTGGAGTAGTTAATGTGATCATTGAAGAGGACCCTTCCCAATTTCAAAAGGACTAGTTAATGCTGGTGCTCCCTGGCCCCTCATAGAACTAGAAAGAACTGGGATTCCCCAGATGAACTGAAGGGAATATGCTAATGTTCAAAGTGGATAACAATACTAGGGACGGCTGCGTGGATATTTTTAACATGTTAATGTGTACCTGCCAGACTGAGCTCCCAGCCTCCAGGTGGGCTGGCAATGCAAAGCAGGGTTGAGAAGGAACAGGGAGTTTTTCAGAGAACCACAGATTCAGAAGCAGAGGGTGGGGGAAGAATCGGAGAGAGTACAGACACAGTCAAAGGATGCCGGGCAGATGTGAGATGGCAACGCAACTCCACCACCGTGTGTTAAAGCTGCTCATGGAGGGTACTTATTCAGGGAACGTTAGGCATAGAGGGATTGTGTAATGTTGCATTAGCATTTGTTCAACAGCCCCTCTGGGATAAGACTCTGTGCCAACTGCTTCAAAAACATTCTTTCAGGTAGCATTGAATCTCCTTCTACACAAGGGACAGAGAAAATAGACCAGTGCTTAAGAAGACTACATTTCCTTGAGAAATGCTAACACAATGCTTCAGAAATTCTTAGAAGGAAGAAATAACGGCTGACAGCCATAGGTTAAATTTGAGAGGAAAATTTAAAAGAATGGAGACTTTCTTCTCATCTTCTCCCCCATTAGATCGTAAGTTCTGTTGAACTGGGAATCCTGACCACTATAATGTATCCCAATGCTTCACACATAGTAGGTGGCCAAAACTGAAAATAATGATGGTGATAGCTAACATATATGAAGGAACTACTGTGTGCCAAGGACTGTGCTAAGTGTGCTACACACACTACACCTTCTTGAATCTGCATAATTACCCTTGAACCATCAGTGGCTTGTTGAAGTGGCTTGGTGTTACTTCCATACAAGTGTTCTGTGTTTGTAAGGGAATAGCAAGAAAGAAGATCCCGAAGGAAAATTGAGTCTTACTGTGACACTTTTGAATGCTCCATTTGGGACTTTGTGCCTAGACAAAATGGGATTCAGAGATAACTTTTTAGCAACCTAGTAGAAAGTCTAGAGAAGGAGCTGGAGCAGAGAGCTTGGGGCAGCAAGACAAATTGGTGTATTGCAATCACTCAGGTGAAAAACAGTAAAGCCCTAAAGCTGGAAGAGGTAAGAGGTGAGCTGCAAAGTTTCAAGACCGTATTTTAAAAATGGTCATTCCACTGATAGAAAGAGAAGGGTCAGGAAGAGAAGTGATATATTTAGGGAGTACTGCATTATGTGGGTGTCTTGAGATCTCTTTTTCCTGCATGCTTAGCTTGAACATACAAGATCAATGCACATAATCAGATGATGCTTCAGATCTTATGCTGAATCTTAGACCCCTTAGGCTGGAAAGATCTTATATGGATATTTTGTCTGTCTTGCTGAAGCAGAATTATCAAAGGTCTCAGAGAAATATAACTCGGCTTGTTTCAAAAGAGGCCTTGGAAGGTTTCTCTACCAATTTCCAAATTAATTGATTCGATAATTAATAACGTTGCACTTAGAAGTTCCTCCTTGTAGCTAACCTAAATTCCTTGCGCTGCAGTTTTGATCTCATTTCCACCTGGTTTATAGATAGGAATGTTGATGGTTTTGCTATTTCAAATGCATCTTCTGTAAAGATACATTTATTTAGGACGTACACCCAGCCTGCTTCTAAAAAGGATTCGAGGCAGCTCCTAATATGTCCGCCTAGGCTTCCTTTTAAAGAAGCTTTTTCATTCCTGCAAAATGTCCTGCCATCTGCATGCATAAGAAGAATTTCTTTAATAATAAATGATATAGCAAAAGTAAAGCTAATAATGAACTATGCCTACAAACTTGTAACCTGTAAACAAAACAAAACAAAAACAAAAAACCACAACCCTTTCCTATGCCAGGTAATGTAGATTTTTCTCATCAGAAAATAATTCTGACCAAAAATATCAACTTTAACAACACCAGCCTCTGAATTTTAGGTTCCTTTCTTCTTTGTAGTGCCTGCTTTTGCCAGTCTTAGACTCGTGTGTGTGTGTGTGTGTGTGTGTAAAGCATTTAGTGAATGTACTGAAACCAAGGTGTAAATGATGCACACAGTACTTAAATTATCAAGGGCACTGAATGTTTGTTGCTTGAATAAATGAGTGAGTGAGTGATTGCATGAATATAATTTCTGATTGTAATTCGGGTGTTCTCTTTACCTCGTTGTCTGCACTTTAACGAGAGCATAGATATTAAATGGAAGAAATGGCAGGTGGCGGGCAGACAAGACAAAGGAATTTTGAGGCTCTCTGCAAACAGAAGTCTTTCTGGAAAGACAGTGGGCAGCATCTCCGATCAGCACTACCTAAAGGAAGTGGGGAGTCTTTGTTTCCAGAACTCTTAGCCAGGGCCTTCCTCTCCTCCCGTCTCTGCTTAGGGCTTTGTTTACATAGCACCTTGAAGCCAGCTGTCAAGTGTGCAAACCTGGTTTG
>CAUYQU010038424.1:0-53132 GCA_963574635.1 Cheracebus regulus
ACATGGACACAGGGAGGGGAGCACTATACGCTGGGGTATGTTGGGGGGAAATAGGGGAGGGACAGTGGGGGGTGGGGAGTTGGGGGGAGATAGCATGGGGAGAAATGCCAGATATAGGTGAAGGGGAGGAAGGCAACAAATAACTGCCACGTGTGTACCTATGCAACAGTATTGTATGTTCTTCACATGTACCCCAAAACCTAAAATGCAATAAAAAAAAAAAAGAAAATATGTCACATATATACCATGGAATACTCTGTAGCCATAAAAAAGGATGAGTTCATGTCCTTTGCAGGGACATGGGTGAAGCTGGAAAGCATCATTTTCAATAAACTAACACAGGAACAGAAAACCAAACACCACATGTTCTCACTCATAAGCGGAAGTTGAACAATGAGAACACATGGATGCAGGGAGGGGAACATCACACACTGGGGCCTGTCAGGGGGTGGGAGGGTAAGGGAGGGATAGCATTAGGAGAAATAATGTAGATGACGGGTTGATGGGTGCAGCAAACCATCGTGGCACGTGTATAACTATGTAACAAACCTGCACGTTCTGCACATGTATCCCAGAACTTAAAGTATAATAAATTTAAAAAATTGATAAGGGACTAGGAAATTTGTAAGGCATTGTAGAAGAAGGCAATGGACTCAAAAGATCTGACAAGTGACAAAGGTATTTACATAATGGTGTAAGTGCTATGGTAACTTCTTATTATTCTTTGTTTCATAAAATGCACTGACTATAAATAAGCAGGCACAGGGCCGCTATGAAGCAGCAATGGCAAATTCTTGGCATGGCTCCTGAATTGGGCACTGACGGACACTTGGGTGGGCACCAACTGCAATGAGTTACACAGCTAAATTATTTATTCTGCCAACCTGTGATCTAGTCGTGTTACGGGGAGGCTCAGAATTAAGCTGGTGAGTGTGTGAAGACAGAATCATGAGGTAATATATAGCAGATCCACAACTCAGCTGGCCTCCTGGGCTCTACCTTCTGAGATAGTTTTTCCATGAAACATGGTACCAGATAGTCCCTAAAGCCCTTCCTTTTTACCATCTAGAATATATGTGTCACCCAGCAAAGTTCCTTCGTATAGAGTTCATAGTTATCCACACATTCACAACAGAAAAGTCTAGAAAATGTGTGAAATGTTTTCAATTTCTCCTCTGGGTATTGCAAGGAGGAGTGATCTACTAGAATATTAAAACAAAAAAGTATCCTCTTCTAGCTTTTCTAGACTTATTTATTTTTTCTCCTGTTTAGTAAAAAAGTTCAGGACCAAGAAGCCACTAGACCAGGCATTCTGTGCTAACAAGACATGCAAACTTTGACTCATCTACTGGGAAAATTTTTAAAACTTAGATAATCTAGAGAGCTACTAAGATACCAAGAGATGGGAAAGCATAAAATCTATGCGGAGTTGTAAGTACAGAAGTGATTATCCGAAGCAGAGGTCAACCAACTGCAGCCCATAAACCAAATCCACTCTACCACCTGTTTTTGTGAGATCCAAACAGCTAAGAATAAGTTTTACACTTTTAAATGGTAAAAAAGAAAAATAATATTAAATGACATGTGAAAATTAAGTGAAATTCCAATTTCAGTTCCCGTAAAGTTTTGTTGGAACCCAGCTACTCCCATTAGTTCAAGTATTGTCTATGGCTGCTTTTGTCCTACAAAGGCACAGTTGAGTAATTGACACAGAGACCATATGATCTGCAAAGCCTAAAATATTTACTACATGGCCCTTTACAAAAAAAGTTTACCAACACCTAATCTAAAGTCTGTGACATTTAAGAAAAGCAGAAAGAGAAACATGAGAGGAGCTTTGTGAAAAGATCTCTAGGACTCACAACCTCAGGATCAGTCAACTCCTTGGCCAAAGACACTCAATGAAGGCTCCGTTGAAGCTGCAAGCAGATCCTCTTCGCAGAGTTAATTTGCTGCTGGGAAATGTTACTCGAAAAATCAGGGAGTGAAGAGGATGTCGATATGCACCAAAAACTCTCTGCAAGACTCCAAACAAGAGGTAACATTTAATTCCACATGAGTTGAGGTGGGAAAGAATGGATTTAAAGGACAGAAAGAGTTCAATGAGGGTTCACTTGTATTTCTTCCCTAACAAAAATCTGGGGTGAGAGAAAGAATCAAAGCCATACTTATATAAAATTTGCCAAAGAAATTAAATTGGGACCTATTGTAAACATCAGTGAGGATGGTGTAATTCTTTGAGTTCAGAATGTAAACTACAGTTTCAATTTTATGATGTGTACTGAACAGTGCTCCATGTGTACAAAACAAATGGACATATAATCTCCAATGTTTTATTTACTAGAAAATGTCTGAAAAATAGTAAATTCTTGAGCACATAATGCACATGATGGATTAATTAACCCTCTTTGAAACATAATGAGGTAGAGATGGAGATTCATATCCTGATTCTCCAGATGAGAAAACAGAAAAGAAAGGGAGTTATTGAGCAATGATCACAAGGAAAAAATCTGAGTCCCGAGTTTTAACCCAGTCCATCCATAGTACTCTCTCTCAGCTGGCTCTATCCCCATCTGAAGATTGCTTTTTTAATGGATTAGGATCTGGGTTGTGTCATCTTCTAAAAAAGCAAGACAAAAAATGCAAGCAGGTATAAATGAATGTGAGTTTGCTGAAATGATAATGATTAAGTTTGTAATTTGTAGAACTGTCACAAACAGTCTGAGCTGGAAGCACATTTTCAAATCCCTTGTTTTACAAACAAGGAAAACTGAGGTCCAAAAGGGGAAATTTCTTATCTAAGGCTATACAACTGAAACTGCTTTGAGCCCTTACCTCTGTGTATGGGTATTGCCTTGCTTTGACTTCCTGCTCTCTTAGATAGCATCCAACATGCCTTCCCTTTCACCACCCTATTCACCCTACCCACTCCATAAACCAACTGTTTCTCTCCATGCCTGTTTCTAACCCAGAGTTCATCCCATCAAGCACCCTCTGCCAACACACACAAACTTTGACCAAGTTTCTCTTAACCAGCATTTGGTCATTTTACTCTCATGGCTTAGTAGCATTGTTTTTTTCTCAGCAGACCCTTCCCTTCCCAGCCTCACTCTCACTCCAATTCTCCAATATAACTGACTATGAGAAAATGTAGAACTCCAGCTTCGCCTTCTTCCTCAACAAGAAAACCTGGCCAGATTATAACTGACTCTGTGCTGAGCCCTGCACCAATGACAGCATAAATGTCCCATATATTATAAACCAGCAAAGCTAGAAATATATTTGTGTCTGATGTACCAGGCTCTTAAGTCCTGTACCTTTGCCCATTCCAGAGATTTCTGAAACTATGAATTAAGTGATAATCAAGACTCTGAATACTCAGTCTGAGTTAACTGACTATAACAAGCAGGTGAGGAAGAGAAAGATTTGTGTTTCTACTCTTTCTAAGACAGGTATAATTTGATGTTTCAACAAGCCAGATTGAGAACCACCTCCAGAAAGGCCATATGGGAGATAAAGATGCATTGTAAAAATGGAAAAAGAAAACCAAATCAATAAATGTCCTCCTTGGGTAATAAGACAGCCCCCTGCCTTGAAATAGAAATAATGATGGCAGTAAAATCAATCCACCAGCTTTACAGATGGGAGGAGAAATAAAACACCAGTAATTTTTTCTGCTTTATTTTGATGTGTGTGTGTGTGTGTGTGTGTGTGTGTGTGTGTGTGTGTGTGTGTGTTTTCTCTAAACCACCTTCTCCTACCTTCAAAGGGCTCAATACTAAAATCTATGGTCCATACCTCAAAATAACCAAGGGGCTCAGAAGTTTCCCTTTACATGGTTTTGTAAGGAATCCATTGCTGATTTTTCATGTTTCAAGCACGCAAGAGCATTTTGGCCCCATGAACTCACAGAGTTTCCCTAACTTAAAAGACTCTATGGTGTAGAGCATTTGGAAACCTTGCTGGATTTCCATGTGTTCTGTGAGCTGGGTGGTTCCCTCCCCATAATCTCATCCCTTTTCTTCCTTGTTCTCAAATGGCACAGGATCCACCTCATTGCAGAGCTCCTCCCACGCGGCCCTGCCAGCTGCCCTTCTGCCTGCCTCCCTTCTTCAGCTCTAACTTCTGCAGAAAGCTCCCATGTGGGATATATGATATGACAGCAAAATCTTCCTTTTCACGACGTGGTTGATAATTTCCCCTGTTTTCTGAAAATAACAATTTGGTGACCCAGATCTGTAAAACCCAGAGGCGGCATCAAGAATAATCTAATCTATCTGACTATTGAATTTGCTTGTTTGTTCACTTGAACACGTTTCCGATCTGATATGGCTACTATTACTGTGGTGCCTGGGCTTGCTAATACACTAGCTCTAGATGAGTGCTCTGTTTCATTCTCTGCTCTATAGACAGGGCCCGCTGGGTGACAGAGTATGGGGAAGTGCCAGGGTCACACTGTGGAAGCTGGAGTGATCTGAAGTCTCTGGAGCCCCTCTTCACTTCCTTTTCTGATAGCCATCTTTTCATGAGTACTCTGAAGAAAGGAAGGCACTGATCTCAGGCTCTTTAGGTAGTGCTCTAGGTCTCACTGCCTAGACCTAGACACTGGAGCCCTGGGATTCATACTAGCCCAGCATAAGCAGGAGCAATGGGTCATTTGGGGGTATGAGTTGAACATGGGGCATGTTTTCAGTAATATCAAATGACAGCGGCCTTCTTGTGGCTTTGAGGACTGGAAGAAAATAACATGGCAGCTTCTGTTTTGTAGATATTTCTGCCACACCGCCAAAATGATAAAACAACACTCAACATTGTGATTGGCTATCATTCAGGAGGTCAGTTAAAGGGAATTCTCTATCTACTTTTTCTCTAAATGCTTCAAACTCTCTGGTGCTTCTTCCATCATCTGATAAGTATCAGTACATTCCTAGTGAATGGTGTGGCCTACATATCTATCTTTTAAGACTGTTATCGAGGTTTATAGCCCTTACAAAAGGAAAGGTTCTCTGTTCTGGTTCTGACGTGGAACTCAACACTTTCAGGCCAGTGAGAGGAACGAGAAAGGCCTTAGCAGGAAGTACTTCCTTTGGGGAAAGTTGGGGCAGAGGTGAATACTGGTGTTTAACAATTGGATCTGGTCCCAGAGCACAGCATTTCTGTCTAGGCAACACTCAGCAGGCCCTGTCTATAGAGCAGAGAATGAAACAGAGCACTCATTTAGAGCTAGTGTGTTAGCAAGCTGCTTATCAATGTCCCTTTGAGAAGAAAGCCTTCAGTACAGAGTGCGGAGTGAAGTGGATAACAGGAGGCTTAACCCCTGGGTGGTTAGGGGAAGGAGACATTAACATATGTAAGAGGCCTGAAAATGGGAGTTTCTACTGCAGAATGTAGGCTGAGCACCTCTAAGGGTTGAGTGGCCATGAGTTGTTCTAAGCTAAATAAGAGTAGCGTGCTAGGGCTTGAGCCAATTTAGCCAGATGTAAGATGCTACCTTAGCTTAAGGTTAGGAACTGATGGACAGGCTTTGATGTCATGTCTCTGGAGAGGAGAATAAACGTGTTTCTTCACTTTGAGTTCTTACCTACTTAGAACTATTAACACAAAGACAGGTCCCAAGGAGGCACCAACAGGAGGGAGCAGGTGCAGAGACTGATAGTCTGCTGAACAGTGAGAACACTCCCGTTCTGGGGCTGAGGCCAGGAAGGCTTTACTAAGGAGCAGTCTCATATTCATCACAAGGAGCAGGCTGGGGGACTCAGTTGGGGTTTCTCCACTTCTAACCTCTCTAATAAGGACAATTTTTTTTCTTTACTAGCCAGCAGAGTAGAAAACAAGAAGGGAGGAAATTAAATCTTTTCAAATCATTAATTTTTCTTTCATTTCTAGGACCCAGTGAGTCCCAAGCCCCAGCTGGGACCACCTTCACTGCCTACATTACCTGTACAAACAAGGCTGCTGAAACCAGGGAACTAGTAAGTACAAAAATTTGCTTTCTTAGGCTGGTAAGTTATTCAATAGGTCCTTGTCAATGACCCTATTTCTGAGATGATAAAATCTTCGGCCCTGAAAGGTTAGTGTCTCTCTCTGGAAATTAAAGGAGAAAGGAAAACAGAAGTACATGTGCAAGACCCTTTACCTTCAGCAGCTCTTTTGAAGAAGACCTTGCAGCTTCCACATGTGAGAGCTCCATAGTGACACCCAGAAGCTTCATCTCCACAGATCAGGCAGGTCTTCTGGGGTGGAAAGTAATAGTCAATGGGCAAAACGTGGTCCCTGGCAGTCTCCAAACTGAAATACACAAAAAAACCAATGCAACACATGTCAGTGGATGGCAGAAATAGGCAAGTGAAGTCTGAAGTCTGCAGGATTGACTTGCATGAATAAATTACTCTTATTCATTGCTTAAGTGAGTTAGTGTGAAGCTGAATTTTTTTGAGACTTCTCCTAAAGATGATATTGGTAGGGTGTGAGAGAACCTTTTTGGATCTTGTCAAGGGATTAGGGAACTTCTCTGGGATTAGCCAATCTCATAGGCTATGTCTACATGAGAGAGTGATGAAGGCAGGAAACCTGAGGTTAAGTTGTCTAACTTAACTGGCGTTCAGGCAACATTTTCAGAGTAATTAAATGATATGCACCCAGCTTTGTGACTTTACCTCATCCAAAAGGAGACCTATAACAAAACCAGACCAAATATCAAATCAAT
Organism: Cheracebus regulus; assembly: GCA_963574635.1. Classification (NCBI taxonomy): domain Eukaryota; kingdom Metazoa; phylum Chordata; class Mammalia; order Primates; family Pitheciidae; genus Cheracebus; species Cheracebus regulus. Next base: position 6,707 of record CAUYQU010038424.1, read on the forward strand.
TTGATGTTCTTTGCTTTAGCTCCTTGAGCCTCAAATCTCATCTATAAAATAGGGATAATATCTCCCATCCTATTGAGCTGCTGCAATATAAACCAGATGACGGATAAAATGCCCTTAGAATAAATACACAGGGATCCTGATTCATATTATCACATAAGTCGTATTCTTTTTTTCCCCATTCTTTCACTTTCCTTAGGTGTTTCTCTAGATCACATGGACATCCACCTGATCCCATTCCACAACATAAAGTAGCAAGCATAATCCCTATGCTTGAGGCTTCTGTTGAAAAATGATGTACAGTGATTCTGGACAGCTTTTAGGCTACCATCGATATACTTGACCATTAAAGGACTCATGAGTTCTTTGGGCAAGGATGGAGCTTCAGAAGTCACCTTGGCTAACTGCCTTTCTCCAAGAACATCCGTGCCTGAGTTCTTCCAGATGGATATGAAGGAAAGAGACCAGAAAACCAATACTAAAACCTTCATAGAAGGTTAATTATCAGTCTCCTATAGTAAGAAATTCAAGTTTGAACAAAATGGAACATGGTTCTCACTACCCAAAGATCAACTTTTGTCTTTTCTATGTCTTATGCCTAAACATTAAACAAAACTCACAGTAGAGTTGCCTCAGATAGATGACAACTGCCTGTGTTATCATTCACAGGAGCACAACTGCTATATTTTATTTTAAGTACTTCTTCCTTACTAAGGAATGAAGAAAAATGAGCCCTAATGGGAGCCTGTTTGCTGTGTCGTGTGATTTCAACACCTAACAATAACTCCGTAAAGACAAGCTTATTTTCTCATTTTTATATCCATTGTACAGATGAAAAAAGACTCGGAGACGAGAAGTGCAGGACAATTTGACTCCAAGTCTAGCAGTTTCCATTAACGTATTGTCTTCTCACCACTCACTTTTACTTTCCACCAATGGCCTTTTGATTAGAATGCTCAGCACAGTCATCAGAATTTTTAGAAAATCATGAAAGGTTATCCTCCCCTCGACCCCAAGTGAACAGCTCTGGTAGGACAAAAGCAAATAAAACTTTCACTCACTTTCCAAGCACTTTAACTGCAAGACACAAATATCAGCCTTTATTCAAGTCCCAAGAACAATAGAAAGCATTCAAAAAGTTCCGCTGATATGCAAACCCAGTGACTGGATATCATGACCTATCTTCACTCCCCACAAGCCTTCCTTTCCCTACCCTAACTAGAAAGCCAGCAAGAGTACTTCCACCAAACCAAGGCTAGCAGGGCCGTAAGTTCCACAGAGAAGGAGCTTACTTTCAACATACAATTCAGCTAAATGCTAAGATCATAATTCCTTTGTCTAAAAATGCCATTTCCTTGGGTAAAAATTGTGCCCCTTTCCTCAGTCCTGAATGAAACATGGAGAAGAAATAGAAAATTTTCACAAGTATCTTCCTCCTTTCTCCACCTTTTTGACTTCTGTTACTAACACAAACAGTCCAGATAAAATCAGAAGAACACGTATTTGGGCACTCTATGTGCCAGGCCATTTTATACATATCATCTCATTTAATTTTCCCAATGACCCTACCAGGTAGCTCTGTATCATCCCTATATTACAGAAGAAGAAACTGATGCTCATAACAATTAAGTAAACTTGTTCAAGATCACGCATCTATTAATAATAAGTGGCAATGTCAGGATTTCATCCTGGGTGAATCTGACTCCAAAGTGTAGATTCTTAGCCACTGACAAACCATGTTGTGCAACTGAAGGTTAGGATTAGGTAAGTTGGTTCAACTCAACTCTTAGCACCTAGCCCTATGGACCAGGCACAGGGGTAGGTGCTGGGGATATAGTAGTGATCGAGATATTGTTTTTGGCCCTAAGAAACTACTATCTGGTAGAGAAGAAAGACAAGAAGTAGCTAATTATAAAAAAAGATAGTAAATGATAAAAGAAAGCATAGTGCAGACTGCTACATATGAGGATACACTTCAAAGATAGGATTATTTTTTGAAAGACACAATGTATGTACAGGTAAACAAATGTAAGTATGGGTAAAGGAGATGCTGATGATGATAATGATGGTTATTATTAGATGATCACAAAATAAATATCAGATAACAAAATGGAAACATGCAGAAAGTAAATATGAGCTCATTTTGTAAAGGACCTTTAAGAAATAGAAATGGAGAGTTGCTCTTCAATGGGTATAAAGTTTCTGTTAGGCATGAAGAAAAAGTTCTAGAGATCTGCTGCAAAACATTGTGCCTATAGTTAACAATATGGTGTTTTGCCCTTAAGTTTTGTTATGAAGTTAGACCTCATGTTGTGTTATTATTAAAAAACGTTTTTTAAAGAAATAGAAATTTTCAACCATACTAAAATTGAAAATACAGTTAAAATTGTTTCAAAGAATCTAATCAAATTTATAAACAATGAAAGACAAAATATTCATTAGAATTTTATTAGATATGAATTTAATAAAGTGCACCTTGAACAAAAATAACTGTAAAGGAGGAAGAGGAGGAGAAATAGTTAAAGGGATTCAGAATTTGGACTTTTACTAGTTGCAACCCATTTTGACAAGAGACCTGAGATAGTAACTCCTGGCCTCACTAGGTCAGTCTCTGCCTCTCCCCAACTCTCTCACTAGCAAAGTATTTTGGATATCACTCCAACTGACCCTGACCTAGTGTGGACAAAGGGCACATTGCAATTCTTTGGAACTCATTATCTCAACTTTGGGCTTTGGAAATGAAAATTCCAACTGCAGTCCCTCTCTCAGGCTTATGTGCTAGAGAAACTTGTGTGCATGTGTACCAGGAGGCACATGCAGGAACACTCATAGCAGTTTTGTTTATAAAAGCATAAACGATAAACATCCAATGACAGGAGAAGAATGAATTATGGCACACATATCCAATACAATACAATTCAGCAATGAAAATGAATGGAATGGAGCTAGGCATAGATGAATCTCAAATATTAACGTTGTGTAAAAGATATAACTCACAATCGCATACATACAATATGATCCCATTATATAAACTTCAAAAAGAAGCACAAGCAAACAATATATTATTTGGTAACGTAGTGTGAAAACTTATCAAAATGCAAGGGAATAATAAAACCCAAATGTAGGATAATGGTTACCTCTGATGGGAGGCTGGGAGTGACGATAAGAGAAAAGAGGATACAAGTAGATTTATGCTCTTATTTTTAAAATATTGACTAAGCTGCCATTACATGCCTGACATTCTTCTAGGTCCTAGAGATATAGCAGTGAACAAAACAGACAAAAATCCATGCCTTCACACAGCTTCCATTCTAATAGCATTGATGCAATAATGACATTAATGTTGTTGATTATTTAATCAGGGTTCATAAACATTAATTTTATAGTTATGCCACATAACTTATATATTACATGTATTGTTTGATATGACTAAAACAGCACATAAGGAGAAAAATTAAAAGAAAACCTTCAGAAGTTTTGAATATGCTCCTAAATAGCATCCTAATTGCAAACAGAGCAGAGATTTGCTTTGAGAACAAGTTCAGAATTTGCACATGACATTGTGTTTCTTCTTACCTCCTGTGGGTTACATATTCACATATTATCCTGAGGCAGGGCATTTGGTTTTATGAGTGTGAAGCAAAAGCAATGCCCCATAGAATGGAAGGTTTCTGAACCAGAATACCACTTGCAATTCTTCAACAGTTTCACAAGTAATTAAATAAAAGTGGATTACTAGAAGCTGTTGGCCTGCCAATGCTGGCTCATGGGGAACTTGGGCTTAGGAAACATTGACACCCAGCTGAGATCACTAGGTCTCTCTCTCTCTCTCCCCCCCTTCTGACTCCTTTCCTTTTTCTCTCCCCTCCTCTGCTCCTCCACCTGCCCCCCAATTTTCTTTTCAAAGGTGGAATTGGGGATACTTTGAAGGATCTGATTAATATAAATAAGTCCCACTAATGACTGTGGAAGCAGAGTGAAATGCAAAAGTCACAGACCAGTTTTATTTGTTGGAGATGAAAGGCAACTCAACAAGGCTTTGGAGCCAGTCAGACTTGGGATAGAATTCTGCCTCCACCACTGAATTTTGTGTGAAGTAATTAAAGCTCTCTGTGCTCCATTTGCCTCATTTAGAGAGTTGGGAATACCTTCAACTCTAGACGGCTTTTGTGAGAATTACAGTTACATTAAATAACATATGTAACAGCCCTTGCCTCTGTGCCTGCCACATGGTAGGAGCATTGTAAGTCTTGGTTGCCTTAATCTTTTGTTTTACCGTAAAAAATGAAATATCTAATATTCTAAGAATAAAAAAGAGAATTTTTCTTGGCTATGCAGAGCTTTCAGAGAAAGTTAAATATATGAATACATGCGAGGGGAGTGTGTAGGGCACAGTGGGTGGGGAGAGAGGGAGAGAGAAAGAGAGAGGGGAAGAGACAGAGAGAGAGCAAGCCTAGATGTGTAAATGAGGATTCAATAAAGTTGTGGAGGAAAAGCAGCCCCACACCACTGCTGATACAGTGCTTAATAAATGGTTATTACTACAATAATCTCATGAGAAAGTTGTAGAGGAGAGACGAGGGAGAACCAGGTTTTGAAAAGCTACCTCTGAGGTAGGTATCATTACCTCTATTTTGCATATATGCAAACTGAGACTTAGAGAAAGTAAATGACTTCTCCAAGTCCATACAGCTAGTAGTGACAAAACCAGAATTATACCTGTGATTATTTCCCGGTTCGAACTCCATATTTTCCCACTATTCTAAACTGCCAAGGCCACATAATGTTTCTGTTATAGCTTCGTTTTAATTTAATTAGGTTGTTTTTAATGGGCTTACTGAGTTATGATTCATGTACTATAAAATTCACCATTTTAGCATATTTACACCTATTACCACAAACTAATTTTAGAGCAATTATATCACTGCCAAAAGAAATCCTGTACCCATTAGCAGCCACTCCTCATAACACTTTCTCCCAGACCCTGGAAACACTAATTTCCTTTCTATCTCTAAATGTTTTTCTTTTGTGGATATTTAATATAAATAAAATCATACAGTGTGGTCTTTTGTGAGTTGCTTCTTTCACCTAGCATAATGTTTTCAATGCTTTCACCTAGCATAAGGTTCATCTATGTTGTAGTATATATTAGTACTTTAATTCTTATTATTGACAGAATAACCATGGCATGGATATACCACATTTTGTTTTACCATTTATCAGTTGGTGGACATTTTAGTGTCTTCCACTCTTTGGCTATTATAAATAATGCTGCAATGAAAATTTGTGTACAAGTTCTTGCGTGGATGTGTTTTCTTTTGAGTATTTATCTTGGAAACAGTAACATTTTTGATACATATACACAACAGTATACTATGCAAAAAGAATGAGATCATGTCCTTTACAGCAACATGGATGGGTCTAGAGGCCATTAGTCTAAGCAAACTAATGCAGGTACAGAAAACCAAATATCACATGTTCTCATTTATAAGTGCAAGCTAAGTACGGAGTACATGTGAACGCAAAGAAGGGAACAAGAGACACCAGGGCCTACTTGATGGTGGAAGGTAGGAGGAGGGTGAGGATCGAAAAACTACCTATCTGGTACCATGCTTATTACCTGGGCTATGAAATAATGTGTACACCAAACCCCTGTGACACACAATTTAGCTATATAGCAAACCTGCATATGTACCCCTGAACATGAAAGTGAAGAAAAACCGAAAAACAAATAGCAATTTTTTTTTTTAAGTTTCAGACTATTTTTCAAAAGGCTGCACCACTTTACATTTTACCATCAATGTATAAGGGTTCCAATTCCTCCACATTAAAGCCAATACTGGTTATTTGTTCTTTTTCACTATAGCCATCCTAATAAGTGTAAACTGGTATCTGAATTTGGTTTTGATCTGCATTTCCCTAATGACTAATAATGCTGAACATTTTAAATCTGTATATCTTCTATCAAGAAATAGCTATTCAAATATTTTGCCCATTTTAAAATTGGGTTGTCTTTCTATATTGAGTTTCAAGAGTTTTTTATATATTGTAAATTCAATACCCTTGTTAGATATATGACTTGCAAATACTTTATCTCATTCTGTGGGTGACATTTTCACTTCCTTGATGGTATCATTTGCAGCACAAAGAATTTCAAATCTGACAAAATTCAATTTATCAGTTTTTTTTTCTTGTTATATCCAAAAAACCATTGCGTACTGCAAGGTCATAAAGATTTACTCTGATATTTTCTTCTGAGATTTATCCTCTTAGCTCTATAGCATTCAGATCCATGATACACCATGAGATCATTTTTTTGAACGTTTCAAGTGGTCCAACGTCTTTTATTTTCACGTGAATATCCAATTTTTCCCGTACAATTTGTTGAAAAGACTATTGTTTTCTCATTGAGCGGTTTTGCAACACCGTCGAAAATTAGTTGGCCTTAAATATAAGAGTTAAATTTTGGATTCTCGATAGTATTCCATTTATTAATCTGTTCTTCCTTATGCCAATCCCATGTGCTATTGATTACCACAGATTTGTAGTAGGATTTGGAAACAGAAAGCATGAGTACTTGAACTTTGTTTTTGTTTCTCAATATTATTTTGGCTATCCTAGGTTCCATGTATTTAAATATTAATTTTAGGACCAGATTTTCATTTTCTGCTAAGAAATCAGCCAGAATTTTGATAAGAGTTTCCTTCAATCTTTGGGGAACATTTCCATCTTGACAATATTAAGTCCTCTGGTACATGAACAAGAGATATTTTTGTATTTATTTAGATCTTTAATTACTTTCCACAATGTTTTATGGTTTGCAGCATACAAGTCTTACACTTTTTTTGTTAAATTTATTTTTAAGTATTTTGGTATTTTGATGACATTGTGAATGAACTGTTTTCTTAATTTCATTTTCAGATTGTTCATTGCTAGTGTACAGAAATACAACTGTTTCTTGCACATGAATCTTGTATTCTCAAACCTTGCTGAACTCATTTACTCATTTTAATAGTTTATCATGAATTCCTTGGGATTTTCTATGTATAAGATCATGTCATCTGTGAATATAGATAATTTCAACTCTTCCTTCAATATGGGTACCTTTTACTTCTTTTTTTTTTTTTTTTTTTTTTTTGCCTGATTGTCTTGGCTTGAGCCTACAATACAATGATAAATTGAGATGGTGAGAGCAGTCATCCTTGTCTTGTTCCTGATCTTACAAGGAAAGATTTCAATCTTTCGCTATTAAGTATGATGTTGGCTGTGTGTTTTTCAGAGATATCCATTATAAAGTTTCCTCCTATTCCTAGTTTTTTTCAATGTTTCTTTACAGTCCTGAGATAAATCCAACTTTGTCATCTTTTATAATCCTTTTTATTTGTTGCTGAATTCAGTTTGTTGGCATTTTGTTGATATTTTTAGAAATTTATTTATATTCAAAAGTGATATTAGCCTATAGTTTTATTTTTGTGTCATATCTTTGGTTTTAGTATCAGGGTAATGCTGACTTTGTGCAATCAGTTGGGAAGAGTTCCAGCCTCTTCCATTTTTTTGGAAGAATTTGTGAAGGATTGGTCTTAAGTCTTCTTTAAATATTTGATAGAATTCACCAACGAAGACATCTGAACCTGGGCTTTTCTTTGTGGGAAGTTTCTTAATTACTAATCCAATATCTTTACTTGTTACAGGATTATTCAGGTTTTCTGCTTCTTCACTGGTCATTTCTGATAGTTTGTGTTTTTTCTGAGTATTTGTCCATTTCATCTAAGTCATCTAATTTTTTGGTATGCAGTGTGGTTGATATGGTTTTGCTCTGTGTTGCCAAGCAAATCTCATGTTGAATTGTAATCTCCAATGTTGGGGAAGGGACCTGGTAGGAGGTGATTGGATTATGGAGGCAGAGTTTCCCCTTGCTGTTCTCATGATAGTGAGTGAGTTCTCATGAGATCTGATGGTTTAAAAGTGTGTGACACTTCCTTATTTGCTCTCTCTCTCTCTTGCCACCACTTAAATATGTGTTTTCCATGCCCCTTAACCTTCCACCTGACTGTAAGTTTCCTGAGGCCTCACCAACCATGCCACCTGTACAGCCTGTGGAACTGCGAGTCAATAAAACATCTTATCTTCATAAACTACCCAGTCTCAGGTAGTTTTTTAAAGCTGTGTGAAAATGAACTAATACAATGGTGTTTTCTTTTAATCCTTTGAAAATTCTTTTTAAGGTAGGTAGTGATGGCCCCATTTTCATTGCTCATTTTGATAATTTGAATCTTCTATCTCTGTTTTTTTTATTCAATCTGACTAAAGGTTTTTCAATTTTATTGATCTTTTCAAAGCATCATTTTTTACTTGCATTGATTCTACTCTATATTTCATTTATTTCCCTTCTAGTCTTTATTAATCTTTCTTCCTGCTTTCTTTGTAGTTTGCTGTTCCTTTCCTACTTTCCTAAGGTGGAAGGTTAGGTTCTTGATTTGAGATCATTTGTCTTTGCTGATATAGGCATTTGCAGTTATAAGTTTCCCTTTGACTCCTGCTTTAGCTTGGCTGTATCCTGTAAGTTTTGGTACAATGCATTTTCATTTTCATTAATCTCAAAGTATTTTCTCATTTCCCTTATGATTTCTTCTTTGACCCACTGTTTATTTAGGAGCACGTTCTTTAATTCCACAGATTGTGAATTTCTCAAATATCTTTCTATTACCAATTGTTTATTATTTCCACTGTGATGAGATAACTTACAGAAGTTTTTCTTGATACATTCTTTTCAGGTTGTTGGAAGGCTTTGTTTCCTTTCCAGAGTCCTGGAAAAGTTAATTTTCACAACATTTGCTAGTGTTCTCATTGGTTTCATGAAAGGGTGGATTTATGGTGTAGGGGGGTGGTTCTTATTCCACCATTCTGGAAGTATTGCCTTCTAAGTCAGGTTGTATTTTGTGTGACACAAAAATTATCCCCTTATACACACACACTAATCCCCATGATGAAGAAAGAAGTCACTTCTACTTTTCATTCATTTATTCATGTGTGCATTCCTTCATTCAGTGATTAGTACATTATAAAAGGACAGCTCTGCTAAATGATGCATATATAAAAATGAAGAAGACATAGCCCCTAGTTTCAAGGAGCATTCATGGCTTGTTTGAGGCTAATACAAGTGCACATATGGTTAATGCAAAGTGTAGCAAGAGAAATGCTGCAAAAGGGACTGGGATGGCAATTACTAAAAGAAGAGAAAATTTGTTTTGCCTGCATATACTAGGAGGTAACTTGCACCATGTACTCAGCCCTATTACTGATCAAACTAAATATTTCACATACTAGTCAAATATTTACTTTGAAATCTACTTAGAGATAAAGTGGGGGTGTCCATGGCTCTAATGCATATTTAAGCCTCAAACCTGACATGCAGCAAGTGCTCTGTACAACACAGAACCATGAATAGAACAGTTACTTGTCACTATGCATCAGGCTGCTGTAGCCCTGTTGGTGATTTCCATTTTCTGTAGCTTACATCATCAACAAACATGCCAAGACAGCTGGAGGGGTGGTAGCAAAAGTGTTTTTTAACAGCATATCTCACTGAAAATACGAATCTATCCTTTTCTCCTGGAATCACTCTCATAAATGGGGCTGGATAGACAAATCCTTATTAAAGTATGTCCTTGCCTTTCCGAAGCCACATCTGCTGTCTTCTGTGAGCCAATTTTTTTTCCAATGGCTTCCTAACCATCATAGCCAATAAGCCATGAGATAACTAGCCAGATTGCTTTCTGCAGTGTCATCAAATCTTATGACTGAGAGCTATTTCCACATTATGTTTCTTGAATCCATTGCCAAGAAAATAGGAAATTATTTTTAATACTTGATTTTAATTTACCTGTTAAATCTTTTTTTTTTTTTTTTTTTTTGAGATGGAGCCTTGCTCTGTTGCCCAGGCTGGAGCACAGTGGCACAATTTTGGTTCACTGCAACCTCCGCTTACCAAGTTCAAGAGATTATTCTGCCTCAGCCTCCCTGTCAAATCTTACTGGATCAATATTTTTCTCACATCCTTCATCTGAATTTCTGATACTAAAGAAGCTATTCACTGAGGGTTTACTATGTCCTAAGCACTTGTGAAGGTGCTGAATCCCCACAATGATTACTGCCAGGTACACAGTGTATCTCCATTTTATAAATGAAGAGCCAAAGGTACAGAGACATTGAGTGATTTCTTCAAGATCTCAAAACTAGCAAGTAGCAGAGCCAGGGTCTGAATGCATGCCTGGTTAACTCCAAAGCCAATGCTCTGTCAACCATACTATACAGCACTGTATCTTGTTGATTGTCAAAGTTGTATGGCCCTTAGCAATCATCTACTCCAGTGTTTCTCACTATTGGCAGCACATTAAACTCACTAGAGAGCCTTCTGAATATACTGAGGCTCCCCCCAACATTCTCTATTATGATTTAATTGAACTGGGGTGAGCAGTTAAATACACCATGGAATACTATGCAGCCATAAAAAAGGAGAGTTAATGTCCTTTGCAGAGACATAGATGAAGCTGGAAAGCATCATTCTCAACAAACTAACACAGGAATAGAAAACCAAACACCACATGTTCTGACTCGTAAGTGGGAGTTGAACAATGAGAACACATGGACACAGGGAGGGGAACATCACACAGCAGGGCCTATTGGGAGGTGGAGGGCTAGGTGAGGGATAGCATTAGGAGAAACACCTAATGTAGATGACGAGTTGATGGGTGCAGCAAACTGCCATGGCACGTGTATACCTATGTAACAAACCTGCATGTTCTGCACATGTACCCCAGAACTTAAAGTATAATTAAACAAACAAACAACAACAACAACAAGAACAAAATGTGGGCATCCAAGTTTTTTCAAAGATCCCCAAATGATTTTAATTGCCATTTAAGGCTGAACCACACTAAATTAGTCCAACTCCTTCATCGTTCAGTGGAAAATTTCAAGCCTAGACAGGGACAGAGAATTGACCAGGAGAAACAGTTATTCAGAGGCAATTATGAGACTAGATCATAGGTGTTAGGATTCTTATGCTAGGGATCTGTTTTAGAATAATATTTCCAATCACATTCTGCATATTTAGGTTTTTCCAGGGCATAGAATTTGGAACAGGTAACCTATGAAAAATCTATGTAACAACCACAATCAGTTATTCAGCTATATTCCAAAATTATTTTAACAGATGGTAAAGGCATTAAACAGTATAGGAGCCACCAAAAGAATCTCACCCATTATGGAACTACCCTCTTTCTGGAAAAAGATTAGTAAATATTAATCAAGTGTCCTTCTATTTGCCAGACACTGAGAGGCACTTTCAAACCTTAGGGGCTCAAAGATACAAATATCTTTGTCCCCTGTTATAAGTCTGGTCTTAAGAGATAATACTGTCATACAGAGCAAGGGTTACAGAGATCCATTTTATAGTTGAGGCAAATGAGACTCAGAGCTAAAGATATTTTCCAATAAGTTAGAGTGTCACAAGAGGAAAAATCAAACACTTTGGGGCAGAGAGACCTGAGTTTAAATCTCACTATTATTGATCACTAGCTATGTAAAGTTGGACACAAGATGAACCTAATCTCCCTTCCCATAAGTTTCCTTGTCTATAAAATGAAGAAAATCGCATTTCAAAGCCAAAGAGAATTGTCATAAATACATCAGACAATACATGGGATAGGGCCTGGCACACTCAAAACAAATGGTAATTTCTCCCCATTTTCTCCGTCTCAGTCCATCTTCCTTTTGGTACTGGAGTCTGGGTGGGTAGGGCATCTGACTTTCAGTTCAGTGAGCTCTGCAATCATCATGCTGCCTCCTCTATCAGATACTACTGGTTAAGGCAGAAAAGTAGCATTTACCACTTGCCCTTACCCAAAATGTATAAAAACCCTGGGGGGAAGAAAACCCTTTCTTAAAGCCCTTTTGTGACTTTGTCTGTGGCAGGGAAAACACAGATGATATAGGTTAAGAAATGTGAAAAATGTTCAGCCACGTGTCTGAGAGCTTCAGAAACCCAAAGAAGGAAGATAGCATCATGTGAGCAGACACAACTTGGGTAGCAGTGAAATGCTGACAAAAATCCACAGCCAACAAGCCAAGGTTAGGCATTTCATGTTGGCACAAAGAAACTACAAGAACTAGAAAAACAGCCCCATTGAGATACTCACCAAGAACAGAGCTTATCCTGATCTCTTAAACAGATGTACAATGAGGTCTGGCCCAAGGCAAAACAAGGCAAGGCATTAGCCTTAAACACTTGGGAAAAGTGTCTTCCTCCTCAACACATAAGAGACTGATTTTCTGATTTTGGTCGTGAGCAGAGGAGTCATTGGCAGAGACTAAAAAATCCCCTACCCCATCTGACTTCCGTACAGATCACAACATATAGCACAATAATAACAGCTGACATTTACGGGGCCACTATGTGTCCCAGTTACCATACTACACTCTATATACTTTAACCTCATTTAGTCTTTACAACAACTGCACGAAGTATGCATTACTATCGTCATTTTAGAGAAGAGAGGACTGAGGTCCAGAAACCTTAAGTGTTCTGCCTAAGACCCACAGGCAGCCGTTGATGGCTTCAAGATTTAAATTCAAGTTTCTCTAACTCCAAGATCAACTATCAGACTATATAGTTTCTCACATTGGATGGCAATCCCCAATGACTCAACTTAGAAAACCATGAGTCATCCTGGACTTAATGTAGTACACTTCCCTCAATGCACCCCACCTACCACTGCCATCCAATCAGTCAATCAGTGACTAATATCTGTTAAGTTTACTGCCTAAATTGTTCCTACAATTACACACACAGACACATTCACACACACACATGCACACACACACACAGAGTGAGAGAGAGAGAGCGCTTTGCCTCAAAATAACTGCAACTGTCTTATTCAAGTCTTCTGCTTCTTGTCTGATCCTCTCCAGTCCAGTTCATAAATTACACAGGACCTCAGAGGAATTGTATTTAAAACATCTGCTTCTGTAGCTCCTCTCTCTAGCAGCTTTCAATAACTACCTATAGCTTACAGCAGTGGTCATAACTCACTGATATATTAGAATCCTCCGAGGAGCTAATTAGCAATAGGGAACACTGATTCCATCTTCAGTTAGGACGGACTCTTCTGAATCTGAAGTTACTGGTGAAAGCTGAGAATCTGTAATTTTATTAAATGACCAAGTGAAAACCAGTTGACTTACAGGATACAAATTCAAAGCACTAGCATGGCATTCAAAGCTTATTTCTAGCTTCTTAACTCAATACCCTCACTATCTTTTCCATGTCACCTTCCAGCAGTACCACCCTGTTTCAATTCCCTAATCTAACCCTGCCGCTTTTTCCCCTGTATCTTTGCTTATATTGCCATTGCCTCCAACTTGAATGACCCCACCTTGTCCCCAACCATCTGTCTCCTTTGTCACGTCATTTCATAACTCAGGTCTCAGCCCAAGAGGCTACCACTTATTCCATGAAGCCCTTCCTGACTCTATCCCTAGACAGAATAGGAATACACCTCCACTTGTATGGTCTTCTTTCAAAGCACCTATTATCTTGGTGCATTATATGATACTTTTATATGGATTAGAGCACAAATTATTGATGCATATGTCTAGTTCCCATCCACCATGTGGCTTTCATTGATAAATTTCAAGGGTCTAGCCTTGACACTGCCTGGGTATTTTTCCCTCAAATTTTCTCCTCTTTTCTTCCTCCTCTTCTCATTTTTAAGTCACAGAACAGAGTTTGAAAACAACCACGTTATCTCTCAAAGTGCATCTTAATTGAAGGACATGATGGACCCTGAACAACTTTTGAATCCTAAATTAAGACACTACTAAACTACATTAGACAAATAAAAAACCTCTCTTTTCTTCTCCCTCAAAAATACCAAAGACTTTACAATATCCATTTTATTACAATATCTCTCATGTCCTGGCCATGAACTTCTTCATCATATCTAATACAAATCCTTTAGATTACTTCTCTGTCGTCAGTAGAAATGGAAAATAACAACTTGCTATACTCTTATCTTACCTTACTCTTTCTATACTACACATTAACATAAAGGTGAATAGAATGTAATATAGGATAACACCTGAGAAGGAAAATGTGTCATAGTTGGCATATTTTTGAACTAGGTAAAAGTGAAGTGGTAAGGAGCTGGTGGAACTGTCATTGTTAAATAAACACAGATAAAGTGTTCAACTTGGTAAATAAGCTCTTTCCATTCTGCAAAGTTATCATGTGGTCTCTGGCATAGTACTTTCCTAGTTCCTCTTTGCCATGAAGAGACAAGTTGCAGCCAGACGGAGCGTGCTTTCCTTTGTCCCTCATCAGTGCCTGCTCTCCACAGTTTTTTCTCTGGAATCCGCCTTAGTATACTGCACTGGGAGTTGGGAGCCTGGAATTCCATTATAAATTCTGACACTAACTCGCTGCGTGACCTTGGGCCAGTCACCTTTCTCCCTGACTCTATTTTCTCATCTTATAAAACCCGTATTTGTGGAGCACTTCAAGCACATACACATAAATTTACCTTGTGGGATCTGCACAATCAGTCTGTGAGGCACATAGATGAGTCAAGGGAAGCTCAGGAAAGTTAAGTAACTTGTCTAAAAATGGAGCAGCTAGAAAGTAGCTGGGTTGTAATGTGAACTGTTTCTAATATACCAAACTGCCTTCTATGATACCTATAAAACTCAAGAGTGATTAGGAGTTCTTTAACAGCTTAAAATTAATGACAATATGCACAACACTTAATAAATTTTAAAATGCCTTCACATTCATTATCATCTATTCTGTCAGTAAAATTGTATTTGGTGCCTACCAAAAGCCAGACACCATTAGACTGGGTATACAGTACAAACAAGTTAAACATAGTCCCTCACTGTCTTAAGGTAGCTTCATGGTGGTGGGGGGAATGCATGAAACACTCATACAAAAAGTTTAGAAAATGAATTTCAGATACTTCTAAGTACAGCAGGGTAAGATCATACTGGGTGACAGTAGCATCTTATTTAATCTTCTCCATATCCCTACCATGTAGGTATTTTTCATTAACTCCATTTCCAGACAGAGAAAAAAAAAAAAAAAAAAAAAAGGCAGAAAAGCTAAAATGACTTAGCATGCCGGTGAAGAATAGAGCTTGGCTTAGATAACTACATACCACAACTTCTGAATGTATGTTTCATGCTCAAACCATTATTTTGCCTTGCTCCCGGTACTAGTTTTCTAGGATTCTATGATTTTGTCTTCAAATTACTGACTTGCATTTAGTAAAATAAGGCCTTATTTCTGAGGCCTTAGGAGGATGAGACTTAGGCTAAATGATTTGTGCTCATGAGATTTGGAGCACCAGGCACTTTGCTTTCAAACTAGTGTGTTTGCTGGTCCATTTGTCTATCAGTTCCTTAAGAGTAGCTAGGACTTGTTTTGTTCAAGTTCTATCCCCAGTGCCTAGCACATGGCTTGGTCCCTAATTAGTGTTTGTTAAATATTTATGGAAGCTATGAATAAATGAATGAATGAACCAAGGAGAGAGCAAACTAACACAGCTTGCAGAAAACTGAATTGCCGTGCTTCTGGCCAAAAGAATTAAACTACACTCAGCTTCTCTCTGGAAGCTTCAGCTACTTTCTTCTGGGAACAAGCAGACATGGCAAAGAATTAGAGAGGAGCTGGCAGCCTAGGGGGAAGAGAATGGAATATATCATACAAGAAGCATAACCACGCCAGTTGAAAATAAACTGCCCCCTCCAAGAAGTAGTTAAGAAAAGACCATGATGATTTTCTTCTTCTAGACTTTGTTCCCTGTACTTCTTAGGCAATGAGGAAATAATGGAACTGAAATCAGGTGGTTCTTGCCTTATGCACATTTTGAAAGCTGAAAAGGACAATATTAAATTTGATGATGGCTAGAGTGGTCTGGAGACTTTCCTTAGGGCTAAGGAAGGAAAAAAATGGGCTAAGGTCCCTTTTCTCTGGGGCCCTCTGTTCCACTTTCATTAAATATCCTAGTCGCAGTTTGTCTATATGCTTATGCTATAGACATACGAAAACAGAGTAGTCTCTGAACACCTACATCTGACTTGGATTGGAGAGAAAAAAATCCCCATGAAAAGGAATGAAGCTAATATTTGCTTAACAGTCACCGTAAATCAGCACTGCAGTACCTGTAGTCACACTTTATTGAGCAACTACAATTTCCCATCTATGAAATGGAGATACTCACATGGTCTACCTACCAGTCTGTTGTGTGGATTATGTGAGCTAATCTATGTTAGATGTTCAGCATAGTGCCTGGCATTTAATATGTATATATCAAATAACAAAATAAGCTGTCATCACCATGACTACCACCATGATTATCACCATCTATTTGCAGAGTTTTAATTCAGATGCTTTCATATCAATTATTATAATGTATCCTCTTCATAGAATTGCATGGTAGAGAGTATCATCTTCATTTGACCGATAAGGAACCTGAGGTACAAGAAAGCTTCGTAATTTTCCTAAAGTTCTACAACTAGGAAGAAACATAGCAAGAATTAGAAGCTAGATCCATTTGACTAGACCTTCATTGTGCCACACAAAGCCAAAATAAAACCTGGCAACTAACAACTAGTCATAGATGCTTGGAAATCCTGATTGACTTACAGTAAGAATTCCATTCATACATCAATGTTGAAAGCAAATGTGATTATATTTTGAAACTCCATTTTGATTCCTTGATAAGCCTAGGGATAGTGGCTAAAGCTGAAAAAAATTGAAAATATTGTTTGGGACTTGGAAAGAAAAAAAGCATACTTTTGCAACATGTAAATCAAAATGAAGAATTTTAATATAAGATATGCTAAAGCTAATATGTGCTAATGGAAGAAGTACATTTTCTACAATGAGTCCTTCTGACCATGGAACTGGTCAAATAGATTTGCGTAGATAAAACTGCCACATTCTGTATTTGCTATGGCTTATTGTCTTTATTAAATACCTCACATTCATTCAAAAGTTGGGCAACCAAATCATTCTATAAGCCAGGGACATAGAAAGACCACAGATCCTCTCTTTTAAGGCCATCACAGGCAACACAGTTATGAAAATGTAATTTGAAAGACATTCATACTTGTGTATAATAGAGTGATGTAAGAACTTGGAAGAAGAGAACACAGTCTTTTTTAATAGCTTTATTGAGATATGGTCAAGTTCATCCACTTAGCAGGTATAATTCAATGGTTTTTAGTTTATTTACAGAGCTGTACAAACATCACTACTATCTATGTCCAGAATACCTTCATCACCCCCAAACAAAACCCCATACCCATAGTAGTCACTCTCTCACCATCCTTCCCTCCTTATCATCCTTCCTTCCCCTTCTGTCTCTATGGATTGGTCTATTCTGGACATTTCATATAAATGGAAGCATGCATGTGAACATTCATGACTGAATTTCTTTGCTTAGCACAATGTTTTCAAGGTTCATCCATATATCATGTATAAGTATTTCTTTCATTTTTATGGATAAGTAAAACTCCATTATAAGGATATACCACATTTCATTTATTCATCACTTGATAGACATTCAGGTTGTTTCTACTTTTTGACTAATATTAATAAGGCTGCTATGAACAATGACAATCAGTTTTCTGGGTGGGCATATGATTTTAATACTCTTGCATATGTACCTAGGAATAAAATTGTTATTACTTACACACCTAGGGGTGAATTGTCATAGGGTAACTCTATCTTTAACTTTTTGAAGAACTCAGTGTTTTCCAAATCTGCTGCACTATTTTATATTCCCACCAGCAGTGTATGATCACTCCAATTTCCCAATATTCTTGCAAATACTTTTTATTTTTCTTCTTATTAATACAATCATCCAAGTGAGTGTGAAATAGTAGCTCACAGTGGCCTTGATTTTTATTTTTCTGATGACTTATTATATTGAGCATCTTTTCATTTGCATATATTCTTAGGAGAAATATATTCAATGCCAGGCACCATTGCTCATGCGTGTAATCCCAGCACTTTGGGAGGCCAACGCGGGTGGATCACTTGAGACCAGGAGTTTGAGACCAGCCTGGCCAACAGGGTGAAACCCCATCTCTACTAAAAAAATAAAAACTAGACAGGTGTGGTGGCAAGTGCCTGGAATTTCAGCTACTTGGGAGGCTGAGGCAGGAGAATTACTTGAACCGGTGAGGCGAGGATTGCAGTGAGCCCATTTTTAAATTGGGTTATTTGTTTTTTATTATTCATTTTTAAGAGTTCTTTATTTATCCTACATACAACTCCTTTACTAGATACATGATGTGCAAACATAATCTTCCATTCTACAGGTTGGATTTTCACATTCCTGATTATATAGTTTGCAGCACAAAAGTCTTGTCTTTTGGCCTAGTATATAATCTATTACGGAGAATGTTTCAAGTTCACTCCAGAAGACTTTATGCTCTGCTATTGTTGTGTGGAGTGCTTGATAGATGTCTGCTAGGTCTAGTTGTTTTACAGTGTTATTCAAGTCTTCCATTTATGTGCTGATCTTCTGTCTAGTTGTTCTATTCATTATTGAAAGTAGGGTATTAAACTCTCCATCTATTATTACTGAACTATTTCTCTTTCTTATATTTTAAAGCTGTGTTCTTATGTATGTATATGTTTACAATTCTTATATCTTATTTATGGAATGACTTCATTATTATAAATGTCATTTTTTATCTCTAGTGATAGTTTTTGTCTTAAACTCTATTTTATCTGACATTAATAGGGGACATTCCAATCTATCCTTTGGTTACTATTTGCATGTAATTTATTTTTTCATCTTTATACTTTCAACCTATCTGTGTGCTAGAATCTAAAGTGAGTCTCTAATATATAGCATATACTCGTATCTTGATTTTTTTCCCATGCTGATAATGTCTGCTTTTCAATTTGATTGTTTAATCCATTCCTATTTAATGTTATTATTGGTATAGTTTATTTCTTCCATTTTGTTTTTTAGATTTCTCATTACTTCTTTGTTCCTCTGTTCCTCCTTTACTATCTCCTCTTTTTTTAATGGATATTTTCTGGTGAACAACTAAACTCATTTATGCCAGAGGTTACAAATTTTTTTGTAAAAATCAGACCTTGGCAATGACCTTGAGCAGTAGCATTTAAATAGTCCCCACTATTTAAATAGTGGAACACTAGGCATATATGAGCTAAACTATGTTTTCAAATTTTTAAAACTGCATTTTTGCTTCATTTACTCAGTGATTACTTTGGGGCTTTTAACATATATCTTAAATTAGCAGAATCGACATCAGATATATATAGACTTAGTTCCAGTAGGTTATAAAAACTTTACTCCTCTATAGCTCCATTTTCTACCCTTATACAATAAAAATTGTTGTGCATAATGTGTCTATATTTGTTATCAATAAAGCAATATGTTTATAATTATTGTGATTTTTAATATTCCCATGTATTTTACAGAGGCTAAGGGAAGAAGAGAGGGCACAATTAATTTATAGAAGTTTTTAATGTTAATCTTCATATTTGCTACTTTTTTTCATTTATTTCTGTAAATTCAATTTACCATGTGATACCATTTCCTTACTCCAATTTAGCTTAATTCCCACTCCTCTCTTTTACATTTTATTGTCAAATAATAATACAATTTTATAGATAGTGCTTTAAAAAATTGATTTTAAATAAGACAAGTGGAAAACAATATATAATGATAAATTTTTATTATTATTTACAAAATTCCCTTTATTGGAATTGTTTTTTTCATGCAAATTCAAGCTACTGTCTAGGATGCTTTTAGTATTTCTTGCAAGGCATGTCAGCTAATGACAAATTCTCTCAGTTTTTGTTTACCTGGAAATGTTTTCATTTCATTTTTACCTTTAAGGATGGTTTTGTTGAATATATAATTCTTGGTTGAAACTTTTTTAAAATTTTTTCAACGTTTAGAATATGGCATTGCATTGCCTTCTGCTCTCTTTTACTTCTGATGAGAATCAGCTGTTAATTTATTGTGGGTACTTTCTCATTTTTTCTCTTGCTAATTTCAAAATTTTCTCTTTAGATTTGACTTCAATATTTTGACTATGATGTATCTAGGTATCAATATCTTCACATTTTTCCTGCTTGTAGTTTTAAAAGAATCTACTTTGATGTGTAGATTGATATTTTTCATTAAATTTGGGAAGATTTTATCCATTATTTCTTTAAATATTCTTTCTGCTCTTTTCTTTCTCTTCTTCTCTTAATGATGTGTCTTTAAGATGTCCTACATTTCTTTGGGTATCTTCGGTTTTCTTCATTCTTTTTCTATCTTTCAAAATGCATAATCTATATTGATCTATGTTCTAATTTGCTGATTGTTTCTTCTGCCAAGTCATATTTTTTCGTGACCTTTTCTAGTAAATTTTTCATTTCAATTATACTTTTCAACTCCGAATTTTCCATTTTCTTCTTTTATATAACATTTGTCTCTTTATTGGCATTCTCTACTTGATGAGAAATTGTTATTATACTTTCTTCTAGTATTTTAGACATAGTTCCTTCAGTTCTTTAAATATATTTAAATAGCTGATTCTTAAAAGTCTTTGTCTAGTTAAGTTCAACATCTTTCTTTCCTCATGAACAGGTTTTAGCTAATTTTTTCGTGTAATACCATGTATGTGTCACACTTCCCTCATTCTTTGCATGCCTCAAAATTTTTAGTTCAAAACAATATTTTAGATACTATATTGTAACAACTCTGGATGCTGACCTGACCTTTCCTGAGACTTGTTCTTGTTTTTTGCTCAGTCATTTATTTGCTTAGTGACTTGGCTGAATCAATTCTGTGAAATTGGTTTTCCTGACACTTAGAAACGTCTGGTGTTGTTGCTCACATTTTTTTGTTTGTTTTTATGGTTGAGATGGCATCCCATTGATCAACTCTAAGTTCACATAAACCACTTTTTAAAAATATAGTCATAATTCTTTTATTTTGAATTTTTATTGACTTTTTCTATTCAGTCCAACAAATAAAATTTGTTGAGATTTTGTATGAATGTATATTGAGGAGCACATTTTTCCTTTTGCCTCAAGCTCACACATGGCTTGGTATAAATGAAAAGCTTTATTTTTCTTGACTCTGAGTTTCCTTCATCCTTCCTGTCTCCATGATCCATTCTTTAAACCATGATGGCCTAAATTCAGTGAACTTCATTCCTTTCCAAGCACTGCCTTTTCACAGTAACCTCATAGGTCTCCTTCCCCTAATCTGACTTTTAAGCCTTTTGAGTACAGAATAGCATAGAATGCCTAGGGAATTATGACGTAGGCAAAGATTACATATACCACTTTTTCATTAATGTTGCTATGAAGCCCTCTTAGACAGTTAAATTATTATCTTTTACCACTACTGTTTTTGTGGCTTGGAAACCACTTTGACACTTCAGGGAGTTTAGAATTTTGTCAGACATTCAGGTAGGAACAAACAGTTCAGAAATTATCTCTCTAGTTGCTTTTCAAAGGGCACAATTTTAGGCACAGTCTTTCATTCCACTAGAGACAAATGTGGTTTTATTTATTTATTTTTTACTTACTAATAATTCTATTTTTATTGAAACTATATTCAATCTGGTAATAATTTTATTTAACTGAATGATTGTTCATATCTAGAAAACAAAGAACTAGGATGGAGGAGAATATTTATTACTTTAAACAAATTCATAACAAAGATTGAGATGAAATATTTCATTTGGATGAAAATTAATAGAGAAAAATCTACTGCTATCTCAAAGCCTGATGGGGAAGACTGTGCTCTAAAATTATCTCTTTTCTTATTTACAAAAAGGGCCCGTTATTCTCCTGGGGTTATAATACTACTTGGGTATTCATTCTTAATCCACAGCTGCAAATAAATGGTTCTTTCTAAACCTATTAATTATTTATCATGACAATTTGTTTTTTTGTTTCTTTTTTTTTTTTTTAAGACGGAGTTTTGCTCTTGTTACCCAGGCTGGAGTGCAATGGCGCAATCTCAGCTCACTGCAACCTCCGCCTCCTGGGTTCAAGCAATTCTCCTGCCTCAGCCTCCCGAGCAGCTGAGACTACAGGTGTGTGTCACCAAGCCCAGCTAATTTTTGTTTTTTTTAGTAGAGATGGGGTTTCACCATGTTGACCAGGATGGTCTCGATCTCTTGACCTCGTGATCCACCTGCCTCAGCCTCCCAAAGTGCTGGGATTATAGGCATGAGCCACTGCACCTGGCCTGACAATTTGTTTCTTAAAAATCCAATGAACTGGAACTGTGAGAATATACCCTTGTCATATAGACATTTTTTAAAAATTTTTTTACATGATGCCACATGGTACCAGTAGTAGCTATAAAGATAAAAATAAAGTCCTTTAGTTAGAAAAGGAGCATAGTCACATTGTTTTTGGATATTCTATATCCAGATCTTCAGTTTGATAAATCACTTTTATGGCTCTCAATGTGATTTTATTATTATGTCTGGCTTTGCAGGAGTTGTCGCTTGGTCGGGGTAGCATAACATTTAGGCAATAGGGCTCGAGATTGTACTTATCCTTTTTATCCTTAAGCCCTCCACATTTTAGTGATGGACCCATGTGTGGCTTGAAGAATGCTTTAGAACGTGCCCTACATCCTGTTTAGGTTGCTTTTGAGAGAGTACAGTCAAGTACATATGCTTAAATTTCTGCACACCCAGCAGTGACTGTGATTCCACCTGGTCTCTTCTTAGTGATCTCTTTGTCTGATTCTCTGGTATCCTCCATGTTGGTCTGCTATTTTGCTTGTTGCTACTAGTATCGTTGAGCTACCAATCCATTCTTAATTGCTCACCACGAAGATCTCCATTATTTTTGACAGTGCCCTTAGGCATGGACTTCATACTCTGTTCCAAATAAAGTCAGTCACCTCAGGGAGAACTGTGGAGTTCTCCATCCTAACAACCTGCCTTTGCTTGGAACAGAACTTCTGTCACTGCAGTAGAGTTGGGACCAGGGACAGTGTCCTGTTTCTCCCAGAGTGACTCCCCTGTTCCACAACTGGGGCAATGACCTGCTTCTCCCAGAGTGACACCACCTGTTCTACAAGTGGACCCTGAGAATAATGGTATATTCCCTCTCTTAATTTGCCTTTCCTAATGTGGAAGCTTTATCTTATATATGAGCTGAGGCAGGCACAAGCAGGACCCCAGTATTCTCGGCTAACCATCTTTGGGCAAAACCCTCATAAGTAGAACGTGGGTGAGGAAGGGATCTCCAATCCTCTCAGCCATGCCTTCCTAGAACAGTGCTTCTGTAATACAGGGCTGGGGGCAAATAAAAGATGCTTGTGGACTGCTACATTGTGGGTGAAATTATAACTATGGAGTTAGATTTGTAAAGAGAAGCCTCCATCTTCTTGGTTGCACTTGCCTGAAGAATGGAGCTAAGGGAAGGGATAAGAACAGGTCATGATTCAAATGCCATAGACTCTTGCTGTTCTTATTGAGGCTGAATAGATTTTGTTGACTATATGTTTCACTTTTTGCTATGTGCCCTTAGGATATTTTCTGAAGATTATAAATGGCTGTTTTATCATTTTTAACAGTTAAATCATTTTTACCAGTTAAATGGTTGTTTCACGGGGTAGAGGTCCTTGTTCTGCCATTCCAGAACTGTGGAGTTCTCCATCCTGACAACCTGCCTTTGCCTGGAACAGAACTTAGGATATTTTCTGAAGATTTTAAATGGTTGTTTCACCATTTTCATGAGTTAAATAATTTTTACCAGTTAAATGGTTGTTTCACTGGGCAGAGGGTCCACCAGATCCTTGTTCTGCCATTCCAGAAGTCAGGCCTATAGAAATACCTTCATCTTGGAGTGGAGAGATTGGAAAAGGCTTCACAAAAGTTACAGAAATGATGTTTATTTAAGTTGGCTTTGTCAGGAAGGCAGACAGGCAAGAAAAAAGTTGCCCCACACAGGGTAACAGCATGTGCAAAGAAATGTGTAAATAAGACTGGAAGACTGCATAGGTGCTAGAGGTCAAGTGACTGCAGTGAGTAGGCTATGCTAAGGTACTTGGATCTCATCCCACAGGCAATGAGGAGCCATGAGAGGGCCTTAGGATAGGGAATGATCTGTGCCATTCTGAATTCAAGACATGTCACTCTGGCTGAAGTCCCAAACAGTTTAAAAGGTATTAGATTTAATCCAACTTTGCCAAAGCAGGGAAAGAAAGATGAGAATGCAGTTAGCAGCCAAGCCAGTGCTTTTCTGTTCCCATATATGTCAGACCAAAAATCTACCTAATTTCTGTTAAGATAAATACACATTTCACATTCATAACTAAAACCATTAAGAAAGTAAAAAAAAATGGATATTCTCCTTTGGTTAGAATATTTGCCCATTTATTAAACTAAGTACCCAAAACACATAGGTGATTTGTAGATGCATAGTATATATGCTGATGTATCTCTAAGTGAAAATCATTCTGAAAAATAAAAAATCTTTCTCTGTGTCACTTAAATATATATTTTATTTTTTAGTAGGAAGTTCTTTTTGTGAAACCATCTAGTTAAATTGAATGATCGCTGAAATGGGCAACAGGAGCTACAAGTTCCAGTCTATATTTCTGCCATTAGCTTACTGAGAACCTTTAGAGTCCTTTCTCTCTTTGGGACTAAATTTCTTTTCATCTGCAGAGAAAAATTAAAAAGGTATGAGGAAAAGGAGTTTGAACTAGGAAATCTCTAAGGTCCCTTTTAGCTCTAACCTCCATAATTCATGAGTCCTTTGGCAAAAATACTTCCAGTACATGATTTAAATCAAACCCATCTAGAAAGACCTTTGAAGCATAATCTCCAAACTCTAAAGCAATAAGAAAAAAGAATGTTGAATTTAACTACATAATTTTAGACTGATGAGTAAGAAAACATAAAGCAAGTTTAAAGATAAATTGGACAGAGTACTTGTAACACATATTAACAAGAGGCTAAATTCCTTTGTGTACAAAGGGCTCCATAAATCAATAAGAAACAGATGAAAATAGGCAAATATTAACAGCAACAACAAATAGGAAAAGGCCAAAAACAGGTAGTTCACATAGAAAGAAACATAAATAGCCAAAACACATGTGAAAAGATATTCATTTTCACACAAAATTAAGATAGGCAACTTAAGATGATGATAAACTGTTATTTATACCTATTGGATTTACTAAGATTGAAAAATTTAGTATCCAATATTTGCAATTGTTGGCAGGGTAAAGGTAATATCTACCAGTGCTAGAATTTGTCTTATTGCTATACATGCAAAAGTATGCTAATAAAGGTATACAATTTTATTAACTAACAATTATATAGTAATGCACTACTTAATCTAAAAATAACAATAAACTTAGTTAAATCCTCATAAAAGCCCTACTGGATAGTGACCATTATTGTCTCCATTTTTTTCACACAAGGACACTGAGCCAAATAAATTAAGCAACTTGTCTAAGGTCATACAGTAAGGAATTGGTGGCACCAATATTCAATCCAAAGTAGTCTGGCTCTAGAGCCACTCATCTTAAACACCATATATATTGCCTCTCAAGGATGTTAATTGCAGCACTATTTTTAATATAAAAAGAGTTAGGAAAAGATAAAATACCCATTAGTAGGGGAAACAAAAAGTAAATTACAAGACAGCCATAAAATTGAAAATTGTGCAACCTTTAAGAAAAATGAAATAGATCTATATACACTGATATGGAAAGGCATATGTAAGGTTTCTTAATTAAGTGAAGAAATCAAGTTATAGAACAGTAATTGTAGTGTGATAGGAATTTTGAAAACATAATATGCATATATCTAACAACATATATACATAGAAAATATCAGGAACCAAACACAAGAGACTAGTCACTGTGGTTGCCCTCTGAGGAGTGAAACTGGGAGTGCAAAGAATGGGTGAGGTCATGAGTAGGAGGACTTCTACATTTTCATACCTTTTCATTCAGTTTGATCATTTTGCCATCAGCATGTATTACTTTCATTAGTTAAAAAAAAACTAATAAAAATATCAAACCAACATTAAGCACCTTACCAGAAGTTCCTATGTATGACTTTTCCCACAACAGGAGAGAGATTTTTGTGACATTAATTAATTAGTGTGATGCATGAAGTGTTCTAACACTAAGCTGCAATTCCATTGACTTTTCCTTTGGGTCTCTCAAGCACCAGGCCCAAGACTACAGAGGATTCTGGACACTCTTAGAACTGCCCCCTGTGAATTAACAAAAGCATGTTCTCTTGGGTGGTTGCCTCAGGATTTTTAGATGTGCCCTAGTACAAGGAAAAGCCAATTAAACCTAAAAATATTTAAGGACTGTCAGTTGTTGTTTCATTATAGATTAGAAGATTGGAGGAAGTTACACATTAATTAATCCCTACCTCCTTCTTGGTCTCTAGAAATCTACATGTTTCCTGTATTTTCTAAGAGTTAAATGGTCTTGCCCCCTACTGAAAAATGATTTAATTTTTGCCTCTTTTTTATGACCCTTAAATTAACAATTAAAACTGGTATAAAAACAACGTTTAAAAAAATCTTTAAACACTTTGATGCCTACTTAAGTTTTTCTAACATTTCAGAGAATACATTAAAATTATACTGTGGAAAAAAAACTATTTTGTGGAAAAATTGACATACATGAAGGCTTCATTAAAATTGATAAGGAAGACACTAAGAAATCATAATATAAATAGGCAAAGGTGCAAATATACAATTCCATGCAAGAAAAAATAAAAACTTAGGATATGTTTTGTATCGCCTTTGTCTTTTCTTAGAATAATTTTTACAGAAAAAAATCAGGTTAAAATTAAAGGATACCTTAAATAAAAACAAAATCTAGAAAAAAGGAAGCCACACCATTATTAATAATAAAATAAAATGCAAAGTCAATCAAGCATAAGCTATCTTTTAATGGAGCATAGGGTAGAACACAAACTTAAAATTGATGATGTTCAGTGTGTTGAGATTGCAGAAAAATTAGTACGATCATATGCTGCTAGAAGTACTTTAAGTTGAAATAAACGTTTTTGAAAGGACTATGGCAATACACTACAGGTTCCAAAAAGTCTTCTCATGCTCTTTGACCTAATATCTCCACTTTTGAAATTGATTCTAAGAAATAATTCAGCCAAAGTAAACAGCTATGTGCATAGGTATATTCACCATTAAGTTATATATAATATTTTAAAAGGAAGAAATAACTTATATGTCCAACAAGAGAAAAATGATTTAGTACAGTATGGCACATTTACTCCAGGGCAATGCTTTCTAACGGAACTTTCTGTGTTGATGAAAATAACTTACATCTGTACTATTCAAACAGTAGCAGCTAGATACATGTAGCAATTGAGTATTTAACCTGTGTTTAACCTGTGGCTAATGAGATTGAAGGGCTGAATTGTTAATTTTCTCTCATTTTAATTAGTTTAAACTTAAATCTATGTAGCCACCTACATTGGAAAAAAACAATTAAAATTAAAAAAATATAATATTCTATCTCAAAGGAAAAAAGTAAAACATAAAAGAAATAATACAAACAATATATTAAAATGCATGTTCATGAACAAATATAGAAAATAAAAATGGTTAAATATGCAAACATAAAAATCAATTTTGGTAGAGTCATTAGATTAAGACTATATCACTAGGCATTAAACTAGTGATACAGTTTACTTGTTTTTAATAGTCTTTTCTACTATTTCAATTTTTTTATTGCATTTTAGATTTGGGGGTACATGTGAAGAACATGCAAGATTGTTTTTAAATCTTTTGAAAAATACTTTGTTACAGGTCTGAATTTCAACTCATGTTACAAAGTTCTCAAGCATGCTTTAGATTCACTAATACTGATTTATTAAGTTGGCCAATACAGCCTTTCTTTAGGCAATTCTAAATTTCCTTTCCAGGAGCAAAGAGATAAGGAACTAAGATCTTCCCAACATTTCTGTCCTTAAAAATAAGTTTAAAGACATGGCATGCTCCATGAAAGCTAAAAGCCAAAGCATCTTAAGCTGGCACCACTGAAGTTAAAACAAAGGAGAATGGAGATAGAATGACTATGTAGCTAGTAACATACTTCTGCTAATGAAATATACAATAAGACAAAAGGATATTCAAAGTCCTCTTTGTGTTGGAATTTAGACGGTAAGGTGGGAACTGCTCTGATTTCTCACCTTTATCTTCCATCTCACAAATAGCAAAGGCAAAATTTCTGTGTGGTGTTAATTCCACTGGAAATAGTAAACTCTGGTCGGGTCTGCCTGCTAGTGTATTTTCATTGACTATAAAGTGGTATGAAATTAGATTTACAGATACATCTGGTTTCATGTTGATTTTTGGCCCGTGAAAAATCTATGGCTCTGCTGGGCATCGGACTTTAAGACTACTATGTTTGGCTAGCTAGAACAGAAGGAAACTTTAGTTTCTTATTAGATCTGGGGGCCTGGGCCCAAATTCAGCATGCACATGGGCAATAGAACTAGATATGAGCACAAAATTGGTGGCAGGCAGCTCATGCAAAATGGGTGTCTTGTTGGTCCCATAGCCAAAATATGGCAGGGGAGAAGCCAATACAGAGATTTTTTTTTTTTGGTCCTGTATGATTCTGCTACAGGTGGAACTCCAGCCTGTGAAAATTAAGTGGAGGTTTTTCTGTAGAACTCTGAATGAGCACATGAGTCATAGTGGGGAGAGAACATCTGGATGGAGAATGGACTGTTCCCTTTTACTATTTTTACTAATTCTTAACATTTGAATCACACATTAAACAAAATGCTTTCAAATCCATTATCCCATTTGATGCTCACAACAACCCTGTGAGGTAAGCATGATACTCAGTACATTAACAACAGCTGTCTTAAGATCCAGTATTTGTACAGCACGTTCTCTTTCAAGTGTATTACCTAACTTGTTCCACATAACTCAAAGAAATAGCTAGAAAGTTTCAACTTCCCATTTATAGCTAAAGAAACCGAGGCTCAGAGAAGAGCCACAAGTTGGCTATGGATTAATAATTACTTATCCAGTAGCACCAGGGCCTGGACACTAGTGTTCTAATTCCAAGCTCACTGTTCTTTCAAAAATACTGTGTGGGCTGGGCACGGTGGCTCACACACACATGTAATCCCAGCACTTTTGAAAGCCGAGGTGGGCGGATCACCTGAGGTCGGGAGTTTGAGACCAACCTGACCAACATGGAGAAATCCCATCTCTACTAAAAATACAAAATTAGCCCAGCATGGTGGCACATGCCTGTAATTCCAGTTACTTGGGAGCCTGAGGCAGATGAATTGCTTGAACCTGGGAGGCGGAGGTTGCGGTGAGCTGAGATCATGCCACTGCACTTCAGTCTGGGTAAGAAGAGCAAAACTCCGTCTCAAAAACAAACAAACAAACAAACAATCCCCATGTGGTCTCTTTGTAGTCATGTATGTTGAAGACATGCACAAAGAGCCAATAGAAGGCTTAAACTTTTTCACTCAAGTGCCATGAATTTGCAATCCCCAGAACCAACACATTCTGCCCATCCTTTTTTGCTCAACTAGTGCTCAGTGTAGACAACAGACACCTGAATGATACCACTATCTCTGGTTTCACTTCTCTGTATTTTACTCCCAAAATGATCATTCTAAAATGCAAATCCTACTGCGATACACCTCTGCTTATAATCCTTCTAAAGGCATACAAACTAATAATTGGCAAGCCTCAATCAGAAGAACTAATATTAGAAAATGTAATACTCATTTCATGCCCAGTGTACATAAGAAGTATTCGGTGAATAGCAAATTATTTTTCAAATCCTTCTAAGACTCCGTTGATAAGACAAAGTTCAATATCTTCAAAGGGTAAAAAATTTTTGTTAGACAGAAGTTTTTGAAATCTGCACAGCATGGTGACTATAGTTAATAATAATGTGTTGTATATTTCAAAATTGTTAAGAGAGTAAATTTTGAATGTTCTAACCAAAAAAAAAAATAAGTCTGTGAGGTGATAGACATGCAAATTAGCTGGATTTAATCATTCTACATTGCATATATATATCATAACATCATGTCATACCCCACAAAAATATTAAGATTATATTTTGTCAATTAAAAAATTTTTTTAAATTAAAAACCCTCAGGATGTCATCTAAGACCCCCTGTAACCTAACACAGGTTTATTTTCTGCTGAAGCAACACTGAACTATGTGTCATTCCCCTAAACTCAATGTACTAGCATATCTGAATGCTAGTCCCTCTGTCTGGGGTGCTTTTCTTCCCTCAACTTGACTTTCTCTGAGAAACTTCCCTTATCACTCTTTTCCCTCAGAATCAATCACATATTTAGCACCTTATACTCACGCACACTATGATGTTTTTTAAAAACAGCAATTTGCTCATATATTTATCTCCCCTGTTAGACTGCAAAAACCTAAAAGACAGAGATTTGTCTTATCTCTGTTAAGAGAGTGTCTAGGACAGGGCCTGGCACATGTCAGGCACTTACACGCTTACTGAATTAATTCACTTCAATAGAGCAATCCCAATGATCTGTCTATTATATTACCTGACAAAATATTATATGCCCATTCTGAGGCAAATACAAACCAGTACACCTCAGATTTGATGAATGATCAAATCCAATACATTATCAGTTTCTGAACAGACAGATGAAAGGCTATCACATGGCTTCCCTGAGTTACTCTTTCTGCTGCTTGGCAGCCATGAAGATAAGAAAGGGAAAAACTGCTTTTTTTCTGGACAAATAAAGTGGCCACATGACCATTTCATAGCCCACAGAGTGGCTGTAAAACAAATGGCAAACCACTCAACAAATGGCTTTCTCATAAAGAATGCTCCAGGATGAAATGAACACACACATGCATGCCAAACTGGCCCTCCAAAGAGTCTGTCCACAATGAAAGTGGAACCATCTAAGCTAAAAGGGTGAGTCATCTCATAACCATGTGCACATCTCCTCTCAACACTAAAAGGAAATTCCAGTTGTGTCCTCTGTAACACAGGCAACTGGAAGAATCTTTTGCAAATGCCTGAGGCTGAATCCTTAGTGCTCTACAATACATTGATATTCCTACTGAACTCGTTCCCAGGAAAGGAAACACTTTCCTAATTATTTTTGGACTTCACTTAACCAGCTCCAGATCATAAAATTCCCATTCTCATACTGGTCTCTGCAGGGCTAAAGTGAAAGACACTGTTCCAAAGATGCCATTGGCAACCAACCTTGGAAAGAAGTTTCAGAAAACAGTCTCCAGTTACCATCGCTAGGTCAACTCCTTCCTCTGGAGGCAGACAATAACAGCCTGCAGTGAAAACTATTCCAGTATAAAAGGTTTATAGAACAAAGAGAAATGTAAAGAAAAATGTGTTCACTTTCCCAAATTTCTTCAGCCAGTGGTTGAATAAGCTAATTTTGTTTACCCTGTGTGATCTTGTTACAGCCACACACAAGTTGTTAAGAGTCAAGAAAATTTTCAACAACAGTAGGAAACCCTACTCTTATTCTTCAGGTAAATAGTCCACATACTGCTAACAGAGGAATATATTTCAGAATCTCTGGGAGAAGTTATCATTCAGAGAAACACATTCTGTACCACAATTGCTTTGATACTCTGGCACCAATGACCAATTTATTTGAAGATTTCAAACACTAAAAGAGTGTATGAAACTTTCATGTTTATTAAAAATGGATCTGTGTTTATTAGAAATGTCAATTCTTGAACCTCAGTAAGTTTGAAGAGGGGCCTAGGAATCTGCATTTATAACAGAAATATTCCTCTTTCTCCTTCCCAGTTACTCTATATAGACAGTCCTGTGATCACACATTACAAACCCTATCATCCTGTAAATGCTACACATTTCCCAACAGATCAGTTTATACATGCTAAGAGTTAGAGAAAGTTACAAACGGAGAGTTGGCAGATCATTAGCATAGACTTAGAACAAATAAACATGGACCCCAAAAGTAACCTTCAGGCACAGTGAAATTGAATCACCCTATTCTCTCAGAGAAACATAAATTTGTAGAATGTGGTGATGCTCAGGGAACAGATCAACACTTTTAAGGCCTCTTGGAACGGGTGAGTGCTAACAACTTGCAGACTCCACTGCAGTGACTTCATCTAATCCACTTCCCATCCTTAGTCCCAGAAATGGTGCACGTGCGCACGCACACACACACATACACACATTTCTCCCCAACTTCTCATCTTCTGTTAAACAGCAGCTGTGGAGTTGGATGACAGTGCCGTTTCTGTACCATCACGTATAAAAGGGCTCTTTCCTCTGACTATTGCTGTTGCCCACCCTCTCAGGATTATACCATAATGGTTAAGTATGGGATCTAGAGCCAAGCTGTCTTGGTACTAATCCTAACTCTAAAACTTCCTAGTTTTGTGACTTCAATCTATCTCAGCACCTTACAAAGCTACTGGGCTTTACCTCCTTGCACCATGCCATGTCCACTTTATTTCTGTGACACCTCTAAAACATTCTCTCTTCTCCTTTTACAAAACAAATCTTCTAAACCATCTATTTATCATCTTTCCATCCTAAATGCTCTCCTTGTGTCCAGTCTCTGCCTCATCACCCTCCAAACTTTACCATCAACCCTTATCTACACTGTTGATAGAATTTTCTATCTAAATTACAGATGTGATAAATTCACCCCTTTGTTCAAAAAGACATGTTAATGTCTAAACTCCTAAGCCTGGAAATCAAGGCCTTCTATGATTAACCCCAATCTGTACTTTCAAACTCATTTCCTACTACACTTATGTTTATGCATCTTATACTTCCATTATACTGACCTATTGTATTATCCCATATGATGACTTTCATGGTTATCTATGCTTTTGCTTGTGCTCTTCTCTCTAGCTGGAATGTCCTTCCTTCTTCGTCTTCTCCTACTCAAATCCTAAATACTTCGACAATCTCCTCTGAACCCTTACCAAATTTTGTCAACCTCAAGGCGACAAGCACTTCCAAATTTGCAATGGAGTTATTGTGACCCATATCTTACCTCTTCTACTACATTATGAGACACTTGAGGTCAAAGACCATGTCTGATTCCTTTCTTCTTTATACTGTCTACAGAGCTTATTACAGTTCCAGGTACACAGTGAGTTTCCAAGATGTATGTGATGCAAATGAACAGTTCTCCAGGCTCCATATTTTCTCTACTATAGTAGAATAACAGGCATATGACCTCTGTATCCTAAAATTGCATTGTGGAAAGTCTACCTAGAGACAATTTATATTCTTTTACTATTCATTTGCGTATTGAAGGATTTTTATAGGCCTGGGAAAGTCAGTATCATTACTATTAATACTACTAAAATTAATAATACATGTCCTCTATTACTTTGGAAGTCATGTTTCTCAACTACAATTTCACAGCAGTGTAGATTAATTCCATTATGTCAGGTAAAAAGAAACTGAATCATGAGAGGATAAATGCCTTGCCTTGCATGGTAAATATATGAGTTTTTATTGCTGCATAACAAATCATCACAAAATCAGCAGTTTAAAACAATACTCATTTATTATATTACTATTTTATTAAGTCAGAAGTCAACCGGATTCTCTGCTCAGGGTCTCACAAGGCCAAAATCAAAGTATCAATCAGATCAGGCTAGACTCTTTATATAGACGCTCTGTAGAAAGAATCCACTTCCAAGTTCAAGATCATTGACAAAATTCTTTATGGCTGTAGGTCCAAGGTCCTCATTTTCTTGCTGGCTCTCAGCCAGGGATAACTCCTAAAGGCCACTTTCCATGCAGCCCCCTCTATCTTCAAGTTAGTATTAGCACATCAAATTCAAATTCACCTCAACCTTCAAATCCCTGGGTGACTTTCTGTCACCAGTTAAAAAGAACCCTAAACATTTGGCTTTCAAATGGCTGTGTGATTAGTCCTTTCTTAAAGTTAAGTGTGCCATATAACAAAGCCTAATCATGGGAGTGATATCATATTCACAGTTTTTATCCTTACCTGAAGAGGAGGGAATCATACAAGGACAATGTGATCAGGGTAATTTTAGAATTCTGCCTACCACAGTAAGTGATTAGTGCAGCTAGGATTATAACTAAGTGAGGCAGACAAAAAGCGCCTACAAAATATAAAGACTCAATCTGGGTAAAAATATTTTTGTATTAAAATGGACTGAGTAGAGATAGCTTAGTTTATTATTCTGAAACAAAAAGATAAATATGAAATAAGAATTATCCTTTCTAAATATATAATACTTAACATCATGTAAACTTTCCAGAAAACTTTTATAAAGAGGTTATGGTTCTGTCTCCAACTTAATTTACTGCCATATTTTTCGGGACACATTACTGTGGGCAAGCCATAACTGCCAAAGAGGATTTGACATGGGTATAACTATCAGCACAGGAATTTCACTAAAATGGACGGTAGGGGGCCTAATTAGGTTCGCCGCTGACTTGCTGTGTGATTTGAGCAAGTCTCCTCCTTCTTGTGGGGGCTTCAGTTTCCACATTTGTAAAATGAGGTGGAGGTGGACTGAATTATCTACAAGTGCTTATTTAATTGAAACAGTCTGTGAAGTTATTGTACTTCATATTAACCTCTTTATACTATCATTCTTTTGGGTAAAATGTGAATCTTATAAGAATCTGTATTTTCTGACAGGAGCTGAAAAATGAAACCTATAAAGAAATCAATCACATAAACACTTGAATCTGAAATAAACTTTTTTTCTTACAGTTTTTTGCAGGTCTGCAAAGAATAAAATAATAAATCTAGAAGTACCTATTATACATTATAGGCTCAAAATGACTTTTTCTATATAATTCAGTAACTACATTATTGAGTGCCTACTTTGTACTTTGCATTTCCTACTGCAGTGGGATTTCAAGCATCAGAAGACAGGCTGGACTATAAAGGCAGCATTTAAGAGTTCTTCTAACGCTGAAATACTAATACATACACACACACACACAGACACACACACACACACACATATACAAAAAGCTCCTACAAAACATAAAAACTGAATCTTGGTAAATATACTTATATGGATATATATATTCATGTATCATTTACTATCAAACAACTTACAGCTCTCCTTAGGAGACATAAAATTATTTGGGTAGTAAATGGGCCAAAATATATTTTTGTTACCCAGTTTATGAATAAAAAGAAAAGGTACACATTGTTAGTTGTTGTGTAACCCAATATCTCATGTGTTTTCATGATGATGATCTGGCTGAAATCATCCATTTAATTTACTTTAAACACACACAGAATTTATATTTGAAACTTAACTAAAAATACAAAAATGTCTTTTTACCAAAAAAGTTACACATGTGCTATCAATAAATTTACCAGAAACAAGTAAGCAGAATTTATGGAAGAATCTTTTTTTTTCTTTTTATTATTTTATTTTATTTCATTTCGTTTATTTCTTGCTAGGCTCCCTTGAATCATGGAAGGAAGAATTTTCTTTTTCAAGTGATCTTTGCTAACTAACATACAAAAATAGGTCCAAAATATCCAGTAAAACTGAAGATAGTTTTCCTTCAAATTA
Source organism: Cheracebus regulus (assembly GCA_963574635.1). Lineage (NCBI taxonomy): Eukaryota > Metazoa > Chordata > Mammalia > Primates > Pitheciidae > Cheracebus > Cheracebus regulus. The sequence continues at coordinate 42,352 of CAUYQU010038424.1, forward strand.
CTTTTATTTAAAACTTGAACTACTGTTTTAATTTTTTTAAAATGTACTGTTTTTTAAATTTTTGTGAGTACATATAGGTATATATATTTATGGTGTATATGAAATGTTTTGATAGAAGCATGCAATGTGTACTAATCACATTACAGAGAATGAGGTATGCATCCCTCAAGCATTTATTCTTTGTGTTACAATAAATCCTGTTATACCTTTTTAGTTATTTTAAAATGTACAATTAAATTATTGTTAACTATAGTCACCTTATGTGCTATCACATAGTGGATCTTATTCATTCTTTCTATTTTTTGTACCGATTAAACATCCTCACCTCTCCTCTCCTCCCCTGCCCCTAACTACCCTGCCTAGTCTTTGGTTACCATCCTTCTACTCTCTATATCCATGAGTTCAATTGTTTTGATTTTTAGATTCCAGCAATTAAGTGAGAACATACAATGTTTGTCTTTCTGTGCCTGCCTTATTTCACTTAACATAATAATCTCCAGTTCCATCCATTTTGCTGCAAATGACAGGATCTTATTTTTGTGGCTGAATAGTACTCCATTGTGTATATATACAACATTTTATTTATCCATTGACCTATTGATGGTGCTCTGTTTTTAGCACCAAAATTAAAAATAATATTTTTATAAATCAAAAAAGTAATGTATAATCATTGTTTTTAAAACATCAAACAGTGTGGGGGTGTATAAGGTAACAAATCTCAGTTTTTAGCCAATCTATTTCCATGTCCCTCTCCAGGGGAGCCACTTTTAGCAACTTGAGATATATCTCCCCATAGCTTTTTCTATGCACATATAAACATAGGTATATATGTACATTCAAATGTATGGTTTTCTTTTTACAAAAGTCAGAGGATATTAACATAGTCATTTGAAACTAGCTTTTCTCACTCAACTATGTAATATATTGGTATATGTACATTTGCCTGATTTAATGGTTGCATAGTATTCCATATGAACATATTGTAATTTATTTAAGGATTTTCCTAGGCAAAACAAATAATCATTCAGCTTTGTCACTTAGCTTCAAGCTTATTTTGAAATAAATCAGCGTTGTAAAATCTCTAAAAAGAAAATCTGCATGTAGTTTAAGTAGTAAAAATTGACTCTAAAACTGTATTCATTTATCGAATGGTAAACATCACGGACTCATTTTTGTTGGTAGCATTGAATCAACATTGATTGAGCACCTGTTTGGTGCCAGGCACTGGGCTAGGCACAAAAGAAAGACAGGTATAGGTTCAGAGATTAAGAAAATTTCTCTCTGCCTCCTCAAGAAGCTTATATTCTGGTAACAGGAAGACAAATATAAGTTTTAACATTCAAAACACAATGTTGATGGTTGATAATTACCCAAAATGGCCTTTCTCAATCAAGTGGCCTGAATTCAGTCTTCTTAGTCAGCCATTTAAATCAAACCCATTCTCAGAGAATGATTTTAGTGGTGAACTCACTGCACCATGAGTTTATTTACTAAACATCCTGCACTTTCCATGCAGTAAACAAAACCAAACTATCCTCATTGTCCTGTACTCTTATGAATGAGCGCAAGTATTTAGTCTACATTGCCAAAACATTATACATAAATATTACCTCCATAACTTAGATTTGAGACTAACCAGAGATTACAGGAGCAAGTAATTCCACACATACCACTGCCACCTGCTCAACAGGCCCCTTCTCTAATAAATACCTATTCCTGGTTTATTCGGGTGTCTTCTTCTGGTTAGTTATCTCCACCTCCTACTCCTTATCTCACATTTCCACTTTAACTAGTAATGTTTCTATTGCTTCATTACCACAAGTGGCTGCTGGCTGCATATCAGAAGGCATGGATCTAGACTGAGCTCCCTCAAGGCAAAGATTCTACCAAGTCCATCACACAGGCACTCAGGAACCACTTGGTGAATAAATCACCATCATGCTTGGTTTTGGATCGTAAGAAGCCATTATTTGCCTCAAACTTTCCCCTGAGAAGAAAAAACGTGAAAAAAAGAATTGAGGTGACAGTGGGGATAGGGTGCAGCTAAGAAGACTGTGGCTTTTGGAGCCAAATAATTGCATATTAATAAAATAATATTTGAACTAATGGTCCAAATATATACCCTTATTATGGGTATACTAAGCAAGGAGCTGAACAAAACCAAGCATTACTTTTCTAATCAGAATAAAAACACATTGCTACAAAGTGCCACAAAGGCAGTAAGAGGTGCTTATTTAAGCAGTGAGTTTTCAGCACTTTTTGCACGGTTGCCTCAATGGCTCACTAATCTCAATTATTTTATCATTCTCATAAGGAGCAGTGCTGGGCACTAAAGTACTTTTATATCCATTATCTCCTTCAGTTCTCTGCAGAATCCAAAGAAGTAATTATGATCACAGGCATTATCCTCATTTCAAAGATGAATAACCTGAGGCTCACAGAGGGAAAGTGATTTGCCCAAGGCCACAAACACTGTGGTTCGGTCAGTAGTAAAGGCAACCAGGACTTCAAAATGTTGTCCAAGTGTTCTGTCCTTGCAACAGGCTGCCTTTTACTAAAAGTATATTTGGTCTGCTAAAATGATTTTTACTGACCCCCCAAAAAAATCCTTGTCCAATTTTAAAGTGGCAGTTGGATAATTCTATTTTTCATTTTCCAGCTGGTCCCAGTGAAACATATTTATCCTAAAATCAAGGTATATCTAGAATTTTTAGGGAAAGAATAGCAAAAAAAACTCTGTATAGGAAAGGAGGGGCACCCGCTCCCTTGGAACATCATTATCAGGTAGTGAGCAGATAGCCCATAGGCCAGTATGAGCCAAATTTTCTGTATTCAGTATCATACAGCTCTCCTGAAAATCTGTATGTTTGCTTGTGAAGCGGCCCAAAGGTGGGGCTAGAAGTGAGCAAATCAGAAAAGTGCCCAGGTTGTGGTGAAAAACTTCAGGAGGTTAATATTAAGCAACATGAAGATCCCAGGATTATAAGTGTGCTTATATATAACATATAATTCAATTTTGAACTTAGCTATGCTCCCAGAGAGTGAAAAGGGGAGCAAATGGACGTACCAAATAGGACCTCAGGATCTTGGACCATAGTTCAAGAGTTGAGGTCAGTTAAAGAGCTCAGTTAAAGAGCTGAGGTCAGCAAACTACAGTCTCAGAGACAAATCCAGCCTATTGCCTTTTCTGTAAGGTTGTACTGGAACACGGCCACACCCATTCATTTCAAGATTGTGTATAGCTACTTTTGTACTACAACAACAAAGTAGAGGAGTTTTGACAGAGACCATATGGCCCACAAAGCCTACTATCTGGGCTAGTGCAAAAAAGGGTTTTTGACTCCTGCTCAAGAGAAGTGCCAGAAACTCTTCCTACATTTCAATGAAATGACCTTCTGAACAAGTTTCCACACCAAGAAAATAACTTCCTAGTTATGTAATTTTGGACAAATCACTTACTTCTCTGTTCCTCTCCCTGTGAAATGGGTGTGATGTAGGCTGTAAGGCGGGTATAAGACCTAGTTATTGTTTTAGTGCATAGAAAAACGTTTAGCATATGGTATCTAAAGAATGAGAGAAATAGAAATGTTCCCCTTAAAGGAATCTTTATTTTCAGTGCAAATCAGGGTATACTTCATTGCTTAACTGCCTGAGAAAACATCACCACATGTATCTTTTCATGTGAGAATCTTGCAGTCATGACCCAAGTAGTTTCTCTAGAGAAATGACATGCAATGAGTGGTGCTCACCAGCCTATGTATGCTTAAAATGAGTGTGCTAAGATCATATAGCATGATAATTCAATTATCCATGTGACTAGCTTCTTACAGTGTGGGGGAAATGAATATATACAGACTGAACACAACAAGGAAGGCAGAATCCACAAAGAAAATAATATGCTTAAAGTATGTTTTTTGTTTGATTGCATACGGAGGCCAAGGTAGGTTTTTAAAATCATTAAAAAAAAATCAGACAGTCAAAATAATCTAAAATGAGACTTTTAAATGTTTTTTATTAATAAATTAATTTAAGAGCAAAAATCAATAGAAAAACAAAGGAAATAAATATATCATTTGGAAGGATATATAAACAAAGAAAAAAAGTGGAGTCACCAAGGAGATCCTCTCCCTGATACAAAAGAGATTGTTTAAGTCCATTCTTGCTTTGCTATAAAGAATACCTGAGACTGGGTAATTCATAAAGAAAAGAGGTTTAATTGGCCCATGGTTATGCAGGCTGTACAGAAAGCATGGGGCTGGCATCTGCTCAGCTTCTGGGGAGACCTCAGGCAACTTAAAATTATGGCAGAAGGTAAAGGGTGAGCAGGCATGTCACATGGTGAAAGCAGGAACAAGAGAGAAAGTGGGGAGGTGCCATGCAACCAGATCTCATGAGAACTTACTCAGTAACACGACAGCACCAAGGGGATGGTGCTAAACCATTCATGAAAAATCTGCCTCCATGATCCAATCGCCTCCCTCCAGGACCCACCTCCAACACTGGGGATAACAATTTAACATGAAATTTGGGCGGGGACAGATATCCAAACTATATCAGAGAACCTCATAGTGTTTCATACGTTTATAAGATTTTCATGGTAGAAAATGATTTATTTATTTATTTATTGGAGATAGGGTCTTGCTTTGTCACCCAGGCTGGAGTGCAGTAGTGTGACCATAGCACACTGCAGCCACAACTTCCTGGGCTCAAGCGATCCTCTCAATTTGGCCTTCTGAGTAGCTGGGACTACAGACATGCACCATGACACCTGGCTACTTTTTTTTTTTTGGTAGATACGGGGTTTCTGTGAAATCCATTGACAAATCAGAAACTTCATGACCTAAGGAAGTAAAAAATCTTTCTAATGAATTTTGTGAATTCTATGGGAAACTTACTATAAAGTAATAAACAAATAGAAAAATATCATTTAAATGTAAAATAAATTTAATCTAAGGTAGACTGAAGTAAAGATAGTTTATAAAAACTAAAATTATACCATCAGGATTTATACCGCTACAGTAGTTATGGATAATATAGTCGCATAATCTTTCTAAAAAGGCTTTTTTTTAAAAAAAAAAAAAAAAAAGAAAAAAAAAACAGACCATGGCAGGCCGTGATTTTTTTCTCAAGCTCATTTTGTTAAATTTGTCAATATGCAGTGGAAGAGTTTTCTAAACCTTTAATTACTAAAGAAGAATTAGCTGTGACACAGCTCTCATCAGCAATCCCTCCATAGCACTCTCTTAAGTACTCAAGCTAAGACTTCAAGCAAACTTTGAGCTCACAGTGGTTTCAGAGAGGCAAGTTTGAGCACTGGTGAGGCAACCCTTTGATGTGAAAGATATTCTAGTCTAGATTAAAGCCACAACTTCTGCAGATCTGAAATTGTAACTGTCTTCCTTTAGAATCTTTTGTATTCTAGATTGGAAAATTATTTAGGAACTGAAAAAGCAGGGAAGTCTTTCTTTCTTTTTGACAAGGTTTCACTTTGTAGCTCAGGCTAGAGTGTAGTCATGTGATCTGGGCTCACTGCAATCTAGATCTCCTGGGCTCAATCGATCCTCCCACCTCAACTTCCTGAGTAGCTGGGACTACAGCGTACCATAACATCCAGTTAATTTTTTGTATTTGTAGTAGAGCCAGGGTTTTATCATGTTGCCCAGGCTGGTCTTAAACTCCTGAATGCGATCCACCCACCTTTTTCTCCCAAAGTGCTGGGATTATAGGCCTGGGCCACCACACCCAGCAGGGAGTTTTTCATTGACTTAGCAGTAGTAGGTAAGAAAAGGACTCTGAAGACTGAGTTGGCCCTATAAACTAATATTTTCAGTTTTTCACACTGATTAGGATAAAATTTTGTGTAGGAAATTTTTTTATAGTTGTATAAAAAACAGCTATCATAAAGGTTTTTGTTTGGTTTGGTTTATTAGTGCTAATTTACAGATGCTTGCTTTGTTAAAACTCATGTTTGTTGTTCAAGATAAAAGTAATCTTTTCATTTTTATTAAATAGAAATATTATAAAGGGGGGCTGTTGTTTACCACATATACTATGATAAAAACAGCCTCAAAAATCCATAATTAATCTATTATATTGTAAATTGTTCTCTTTCCAAAGCTCGACAAAGCTCTAAAACAGAGAGTGTAGTGGCTTATGCCTGTAATCACAGCACTTTAGGAGGCTGAGGTGGAAGGACTGCTTGAGCCTAGGATTTCGAGACCAGCCACGGCAACATAGTGAGACTCCGTTTCTATGAAAAATCAAAAAAAAATTAGCAGAGAGTTGTGGTGCCCACCTGTGGTCCCAGTTACCTGGGAAGCTGAAGTTGGAGGATCACCTGAACCCAGGAGATCGAGACTGTAGTGCGCCATGAGCGCATCACTGCACTCCAGCCTTGGTGACAGAATAAGACTTTGTCTCAAAAAATGCCACTAAAGCAACCAAATTATTCCTCAGTTCTTTCTGATTAAAGTCATTTGATGCCTGGGGTTATGTGAATTGACAGAAACAGTCACTTTTCTGACAAACTAATCTGAAAAAATTAATTAACCACTGCCTTAACTTTATCATGTCCCTTCTAAAAATGAAAATCACACTTATCTCAGTTGCAAAAACATGTTCAATGTTATAAAGGAAAAGCATTTATAACTGATGGAAAATTCATGTGTATTTGTCATTGTTTTATGAAATGTTTAACATTCTGCTGCCTGTATGACAAAATAGTTCGGATCATTTTTTAAAAATTAGAATATTAAGAACGCACTTAAGAAAACTTATTGCTGGCCCGGCCAGATGGCGCACTCTTGTATTCTCACACTGTGGGAGGCCTAGGTGGGTGGATCATGAGGTCAAGGGCTCGAGAACATCCTGGCCAACATGGTGAAACCCAGTCTCTACAAAAACTGCAAAAATTAGCTGGGCATGGTGGCACATGCCTGTAGTCACAGCTACTCAGGAGGCTGAGGCAGGAGAATCGCTCAAACCTGGGAGCCGGAGGTGGCAGTGAGCTGAGATCACGCCACTGCACTCAAGCCTGGGCAATAGGAGTGAAACTCCATCTCAAAAACAAACCAACAAACTTTATTACTGACATTAACTATGGCAGACCCAAAGTGGCCAGTTTAAGAAGTTCATAAATTCAAGTAGGAGAAAGACTCCAAAGAAGAAGATAAAGATAAGGGTCTATTTCAGAAAGGATCATATGGGCTTCAATGAAAAGGTAAACAGTTTTCAAAGAAATCAAATGTGAAGGAGGTTGAGGGAATTTAAGAGACTGTGCCATTTAAGAACTAAAGCAAAGAGTAAAAAACTAATGTTAACAGTGATGAAACATTGAGAATTTGATTCCTAACCCATCTGGGTGGGAATGGAATGAAGCAGATAGGGTTAGAATAGCATTATCAAAATAAAAGAGTTACATTGTAGACTTTGGGGTTAGTTAGATTATTTTATTTTTTCTTGGCACTATTTTACTTGTTTTTTAAAATTAGAAATTCTGAAATGGCATTTCCCTGGATTTTCTTAGCTTTGCTCTTCTAAAACCTATTCGCACTGTTATACTATCAAAACAAAAGGCACCAAAAATCAGTTGCTAGCAATTACTCAGTAAGTCGTTGCCACAGTTTGTGGAGGTAGCTAACTTTTTCCTTTTAGGTTATGTTTGAAGTTCTACAGTGATAAGAATATCACAAAAATCTTTATAAATAGTTTATATTAACATAACTTAAATAGATTTAAGTCTTACCTAGCATGCTTAGTAGATTTTTAAAAACTGTTTTTGTTTCTGGGAATATTCTTAAAAAAAGAAAAGAAATCAATAGGGAACATGATGTGATATGCAGTCACTTCATTTTACAATCTTTCAAGAATGACAAATGTATGAAGAGAGGTACACCTTCCTTTTAAGTTTCAGAATTTTTTGTTTTTATACAACAGAGATACTCCTAGAAAGGTAGGAAAACTGTATATAATCAAACTATATTTTAAATGTATTCAGGGGGCTTCTTACTTAAAAGACATCTTATTCAAAATATTTTAAGGAAGTGAAATTGAGGATAATTATTCCCAAATTAATCTTTTGTGTAAACCTGGATTGCCCTATATTGTGTTTGCTTAGCATGTGAGATATCTGTAGAGTTGACACTCTTACCTATTGTTCAGCCCAGGTTTCTGCCTCCAACCTGCAGCAGAGGCTGCAGTTGGTAGACACAGATCCTCACATCACCACATAAACCTAATATGAGTAATTTCAATGAACACTCAAACCACAAGTTCTTTATTAATAAGCCTATAGTCAGTCAAACAGAATAGTAAGGAATTCAGTGGGTTCTACATCAGCACAGCATCACTCTTGAACACATTATCTTAGTTTCACCTATATAATGCCTTTTAAGTCAGCATACATCTCTTAGCTTGATTATGCCTCCTCTCACAGCCTTTACCGCACCTCTGTAAAGAGAATCATCCCTTAAGTGAAGAAAATACTTCTGCTGAGGTTTATTGTAGATAACTCTTCTTTGGTCATTTAGAGGATTGCACATCTTGTTTATTTAAGGGAAGAAATTACTTTACAAATGATGTCAGTGGTGAGAACAAAGGAGAGGGTGGTGATAACTCCAAGAGAAACTGGAGAATGGTGTTGCTGCGGCAACGCCCTTCCAGTCTGGAGTTTTCATCTCGTGGCTCTTCCCTGGACATCCTACCAAGCCCCTTTGAGGATTTTGTGTTTGGTTAATTGCTTATAAGAGATGATTTTCCTTACCCATTTTCACTAAATAGAAATGTATCATCAGAATCTTGCCTCCTTGGAAAGCCCTGTTGGGCCTTACTGGGGTTGCAGGGGGCACAGTGCTCACCAAGGGGCACAATCTATCTAGCCAACCCCACCTTAAAGATTCAGCTTTCATCTGCAATGGAGGTGTGAGAAAGGAACCAAGACTGCTGCATTAGGAGTTGAAAGGAATACTTTATTTAAAAATATATTCAAGAGAAGTCAAGATCTCAGTTTATTTCTCTCACTTTAACATGTTACCGCTAAACTCTTTTTTCTCTCTATGTGTTTTTTTTTTTCACTTTCTTTTTTTCTCAATCTTACAGAGACATATATTCTGACCCTATTCTCTCCCACCCTGCTGGTCAGCATAATTTTTCCTAACCCATCCTATACTTACTGGTGTCAACTGTAACAAGTTGACAGGTCACTTTTCTAGGCCCAGAGCTGTGTTCCCAAATTCTGTTTCTAGTAGCATGCTTACTTTTAGCCCACAATTTTGACTTTTTTCTCCTTCGGGCTAATTTTTTTCAGGGCCACAGCCAGTGCACATACACGTAGCTAGCTTAAAGTTTAATCTGATGCCTGGAAGAAACACTATAAGTGCAGAAGTGGAAGAAGAATCCTGGGACAAGTGTGAGGTTGCAGAAACAGCAAATCAAAGGTCATTGTGACGATAAAGGCTTATTGTTATCCCAAATAAAAAAAGGATTCAGAATGCAGCCAGTTTGCTGTCATTTGCGTTTTACCCTTTATTTGAACAATGGTCAGACATCAGAACTTAATGGAGGAGCATTATCTTAGATTACACTTTAGGAGGCATTATTAAAACTGATGAATCCCAGATTTCCACTCTGTCTTAAAAGATAATTTTCTTTCTTGGGTAGTCTGGAAGGGGAGAAAGCATAGTTTACGAACTCCTAAACTGGAAGAGAACTTAAGAAGTCATATGATCCATCCCTTTGTCCAGAGCCACATCTAAATTGTCCATGTTGTACAAAAGGCAAGAAAATAGAAGTGTTGACAGAATAGACGGTGAAAGAAAAATAATAATAGCTTTTAAAATCATAACGTGATTTTACCATTTGTAAAATGCCTTTTTATCCCTTATCTTCTCTTCCTAGTGAGGCATCATTATTTTCAACCTCTGTAAGGCAGTAATTATTGTCATCATTTCCATTGTACAGATGAAGAAAATCCAAGTTTAAAGAGGTTAAATCACATGACTGAGATCATTAAAAGGTGTAGCCAGTCCTTGACCCCAAATCCTCAGAGGAAAGATGATGAACAATTGTTATTATAGCAAAGAACTAGTCTTTGCCACTGCTATATGTGACAATTCAAGGCTTTCACTCTGAAATCTAAATTCTTTCTGCTTAACCCAAGAAAGAAAGAAGCCTTCATCCCCTTTCCCCACCAAAACCTAGTCCTTGATTTCCTACCTTCTTCTATGTCCTAAACCAAACTCTTGGCTTACTATCCGGTCAGGGGGAGCATTGTTGAAGCTCTTAGTAATCATCAAACACCTGGGAAGATGAAAAAAAATAAAACCAGTAGGAAAGACAAAAGAATAAGAATGTGGGTACTTTGGATTAGATAGCTTTAACAAGCTCTCCTAAGCCTAAACCAGGAAGAAGTTGAAACCTTGAAGAGACCAATAACAAGAGCTGAAGTTGAGGCAGCAATTAATAGCTTACCAACCAAAAAAAGTCCAGGTCCAGACGGTTTCACAGCTGATTCTACCAGAAGTACAAAAAGAAGGAGGTACCATTCCTTCTGAAACTATTCCAAACAACCAAAAAGAGGAAATCCTTCCCAAATCATTTTATGAGATCAACATCAGCCTGATACCAAAACCCAGTAGAGACTGAACAAAAAAAGAAAACTTCAGGCCAATATCCATGATGAAAATGGCTTTATTTTTTAATTAAGTAACTCAAATACACAACTTAATCTAAAATGTCACAATTAATAAATAGTGGGATTAAGTTTTGAACCCAACTATTTTATT